>MU225287.1:1943112-1986755 GCA_018584345.1 Thuja plicata | reverse complement strand
TTATGTGTTTTAAGAAAAAAAATTGTGTGTGTGTATTTTGCCCTAGTTTTGGACATGACATTTTGGTATCAGAGCCATGTTTTGACACTAGGAACCTAACCCATTATGTTTCAACTCATTCAAAAACTTAAATCATTATGTAGGATTCCTGTGGTCACCAGAGCTAACTGACGAGGTAGAGGTCGTAGAACTCCCCATGCGGGGGCAGGACAAGAGGATCCATGACTTTCACCACCACCTCCACCACCTTAGAACCTTAACCAGGATATTATGGATGTTCTCCAAAATCTGATTGGGGTGATTCAGCAGAGACTACCACCCATAGTTCAACAATAGATTCCTAAAGGGGAAGCACATATTTCAGAGAATGATAGAGCAGTTAGCAGAGAGAGGAGTAGGAGTCCTCCACCCAGATCTGTTGAGGATCATGATGATCAAGAGGGTGAGTCAGTTCATCAGGTTGTAATACCATGCGAGCATGAGATACATGCTAGAGAGAGACCCCCTAGAGATGTTGGAGATGAGATCTGAGAGTTATTACAACTCCAGCCACCCTTGTTTTTTGGGTCCACTAATGGGTCAGTAGCAGAGGCCTGGTTATAGAGTTTACAACAATATTTTGGATTGCGCCTTTATGGGAGTAATCTAAAGGCATGACTTGTTGTCCATCTCCTACGGGAGAAGGCTTCCACTTGGTGGGAGTAGGAGGTGTCCATAGGTGGAGTGAGTATTGACACACTCACTTGGGAGACTTTTGTGACCTATTTCTGTGAGATATATCTCTCTGAGCATTTTAGATAGAGATAGATAGAGGAGTTTCATGATCTCTAGTAGAGAGGCCTCATAGTGAACCTGTATGAGATTTAGCTTCTCGAGCTCCTTCCATATGTTGATTACATGAAGGATGAGAAATTGTGTATTCACCATTTCATTAAGGGACTTAATATGTCTCTTCAGAGCATAGTACGCCTAGCATTCCCCACCATGTTCAGAGGAGAAGTTGAGATGACACTTGTAGCTGAGGATATATGTACTAGATAGGAGTCTCAGGATCAGTCCCAACACCAAAACCCCTCTTACCAATAGTCATGTTAGAAGAGACCCCCTTGGAAAGGGAAATAGAATCACTCAATAGGATCCTTTAAGGGTCAATAGTCTTAGCAACATAGATCCCAACAGGATTCTAGACAGAGGCATTCATAGGGTTATCAGGGCTCTAAGCCCAAGCAGTGGCAGTCTTAGTGCCCTAGATAGGATCATAGGACATAGACCCCTCAGACACAGTCAAATAGGACTCAACAGTCCTCTAGGGGTGGATACAGTGGTTCTAGTAGGACTAGAGGGTCACAGCAGCCTAGGACACAAGGAATGCAGATTTAAACTCAAGGGCCATGTTACACTTGCGGTGGTATGGGTCATTTAGCGAGAGAATGCCCACAAGGATAGTCAGCCAGTGGTCAGAGAGAGGCTACCTTAGAGCCTACAATTGGAGATATGGGTAGATCCCATAGATTTTTTGTAGTGGTTGATAACCACAAGGCCGAGCACTAGGCCACAGTCATAGAGGCCACATGTATGATTCAGGATATTAGTGTTTCTATCTTGTTTGATTTAAGAGCCACAAACTCATTTATATCTCCCTATGTAGTGGAGCGTTGCGGGCTGGTGGTAGTTAGATAGGATGTTGGTTGGGAGGTTGAGTTAGCTTCAGGAGCTATAGTGTCTGTTAGTTCCTTAGTTCACACTTTTCAGCTTTAGATTAGAAACTTAATCATGATGACTGATCTCTACATTACCCCTCTAGGTTCTTATGATGTAGTCCTTGGCATGGATTGGCTATGTGCCCATAGCACCAAGGTGGATTGTCGTCAGAAGAGGGTTGAGTGTACTAATGATCACGACACTTCTATGGTGATATTTGGGGTACAAAGACCCATATCCCTTTGCATAATTTCCACAATGCAGCTTAGGTGGTGCATGTGAAAGGAATGTTAGCTATTTTCCATCACCATTAGTGATAGAGAGGAGTATTCAGAAGGGGAGCCTTCACTTGAGGATTATCTTATTCTTTAGGAGTTTGTAGATGTATTTCCTATTGAGCTACCTGGTATGCCTCCACCTAGGGAAATTGATTTTCACATAGATCTTGTATGAGGAGTTGAGCCCATATCTAGAGCACCTTATAGGATGACCACTCATGAGATCAATGAGTTCAAGATTTAGTTAGAAGATCTCTTAGAGAAAGGGCATGTCTGACCTAGTGTATCACCTTGGGGTGCACCTGTGATTTTTGTGAAGAGGAAGGATGGATCACTTAGATTATGCATTGATTATCAAAAGTTGAATAAAGTAACAATTAAGAACCAATATCCACTTCCCAGGATTGATGATTTGTTTGACTAGTTACAGGGTTCCCGAGTGTTCTTGAAGATAGATCTGAAGTTGGGGTACCATCAGTTATAGATTGTGGAAAGTGATATCTAGGAGACTACTTTTCGCATGAGGTATGGTCACTATGAGTTCATAGTAGTGCCATTTGGCCTCATGAATGCTCTAGCTATGTTCATGAGCCTCATGAATGGAGTATTTCATACATTTTTGGATAAATTTGTGGTAGTGTTCCTTGATGATATCCTGATATACTCTTGTAATGAGGAGGAGCATGAGGAGCATCTGAGATAGATTATGTAGTGTTTAAGAGAGAATCAGTTATATGGTAGCTTGTCAAAGTGTGCCTTATTTAGACCTAAGGTGCATTATCTTGGTCATGTTATATCCAGTGATGGGATCTCTATAGACCCATCAAAGATTAGAGCTATTATGGATTGGCCAACACCCACCAGTGTCACTGAGGTAAAAAGTTTTATGGGCTTAGTAGGATATTATAGATGCTTCGTGGCAGGATTTTATAGAGTAGCTCACCCCATAACCTCCCTTCAGAGAAAGGGGAATAAGTATGAATGGACAAAGAAGTTTAAGAGAGCTTTCTAGGAGCTCAAGAGAGCCCTCACCAGTGCACCAATTTTAGCAGTTCCAGATCCTTTGGCAGATTTTGTTGTATGTACTGATGCTTCATTGGATGGTTTTGGAGCAGTCCTTATGCATGAGAGTCATCCTATACCTTTCAATTCTAGGAAGCTAAAGATTCACGAGCTTAATTATCTTACTCATGACCTAGAACTCGTAGCGGTGGTTCATGCCTTAGTGAGATGGTGACACTTCCTCCTAGGTCACTGATTTGAGCTTTATTTAGATCACCAGAGCCTACAGTATATCTTTACACAGCCCAATCTTAATGCTAGGCAAAGGAGATGAATGGATTTTTTGTGTGAGTATGGTTTTGATGTTCATTACATCAAGGGGAAAGAGAACTTAGTTGCAGATGCCTTGAGTAGGAGGCGACATGAGCTCTTATCTATGACTTCTAGTACAGATTTGAGGGACCACATTTTGCATTGTTTGTCAGAGCATGGATTATATGTGGAGGTTTATTAGTTTAGCCATTCTCAGAGACCCCTTGAGGGGATATTTGCAGAGTATTCTTTGGATTCCAATAGACTTCTACGTCATAGGGGATGCATCTATGTACCTTCTACAGTTGACTTGTGAGAGTTTATTGTGCTTGAGGCTCATAGAGTACCTTATGCAGCTCATCTGGGAGTTAAGAAGTTATATGCTGATCTGAGATAGTTGTATCATTAGCCAGGCATGAGATTGCAAATTTCTAGCATAGTTGCTAGATATCTATAGTGCTAGAGAGTGAAGGCAGAGCACAGTCATCTAGGTGGGCTCCTGCAACCACATGAGATTGTCGAGTGGAAGTGGGATACTATATCCATGGACTTCATTGTTGGTCTCCCTATGTCTTCTCACCACCATGATGCTATCTTGGTGACAGTCGATATGTTGACCAAGGTTGCCCACTTCTCACCTGTGCATACTACATTCATAGCATAAGACATAGCTCAGGTCTTTTTGTGGGATATTATCAGACTTCATGGCATTCCCCATAAGATCATCTCTGATAGAGACTCCTTGTTCACATCAACCTTTTGGAGAGAGTTACAGGCAATGTTGGGCACTAGACTCAATTTTAGTATAGCATATCACCCTCAGACAGATGGCCAGACCAAGAGGGTTAACCAGGTATTGGAGGACATGTTGTGCATGTATGTCATGGACCATTAGGTCAAGTGGGAGGAATACCTATATTTGGTCAAGTTTTCCTATAATAATGGGCACCATTCTTCTATAGGTATGCCACCATATCAGGCCTTGTATGGTAGGCCATGTAGGAAACCACTAAGTTGGGATAGGATCAAGGATATAGTAGCTATTGGACCTTAGTTGGTCAAGGATATGGAGCAATAGGTATTCTTGATTAGACAATGCCTTAGAGAGGCTTAGGATCGACAGAAGAAGTATGCAGATGCGAAGAGGGTTGATCATGAGTATATGGTTGGAGATAGGGTCTTCTTGAGAGTGTGCCCGCATAAGAGTCCAATCCATTTTGAAAAGGGCTCTAAGTTAGTGCCTCACTTTTTTGGACCTTTCAAGATATTGGAGAGGATAGGACCAGTTGCCTACCGTCTAGCCTTGGCACCCAGCCTGTCATGCATCCACGATGTGTTTCATGTATATGTGCTACATAAATATATTTATGATGAGTCTCACATTATAGATTGGGATGCCTTGCAGGTGGAGTTGGACAAACAGCTAGCACTGGATCTCATTCGTATTATAATCCAATGGACTCTTGCACCCCAAGTCTGAGAGCTGGACTAGGTTAGGTTCCAGTGGGATTGTTATGATGAGGTCACGACTTCATGGGAGAATGCAGCGCAGATGAGATCTCAGTACCCATATATTTTTTATGAACTCTAGGAGGAAGTTAATGCCTAGTGGGGGAGGATGTGAGGCCTCACCCCGACCAATCATAGCTTTACTGCTTGATCACACTTTTATACTTTATGTTTTGATACATTGATACACTTTTTGATTATCCTGACAAAGACTCGAGATATTATGTTATGATGATGATTATATTGTGTGGATTACATTTTGATATGGATTAGACCTATAACAGGTGGTTGATTTTAATTATATATGTTTAGATAAGTAAATTAATGAGAAGATCACATCATGATTAGACTTGACTATTTTAGGGATGTTATGTCATGGTGATTATGGAATTATTATGTTTTAAACATTTTTGTATGAAAATTTCAATTAGGAAGTTAATTCTACTTATTGATTAATGTTGCTAATTATGAATTGGAAATGTATATTGCAAGTGATTTTATTATCTTTGACTACTGATGCTCGAGTTTAGTGTGTAGGAAAGGGAACCATGGAATTATTCAGAAAATTAGGGCTAAACACATGTGAATTGAGTAAGCCAAGGTTTAATCCAATAAGGGGTTGAAACCTCATTATAATGTGACCTTGTTGTAAATGTAATCTGAATATGTGTTAATAGTTTAAAATTCATGTGGTTGTTTGGACATGTCATTGTGAATGTGATGTGTATTTTGTTTTGGTGTCACTTGACACTTGTATTGTCCATGTGGATGGTGACATGTCAAATTAGGGCTTGGGAAAGAATAACCAAGTCTTATAGGATGTTATATTAGTCCCACTTGCATATAGATGTCTTGTAGGGATCACATCAAGTTAGAACTCAGAATTGAACTTTAGAGGTACTTTGGAAGGGTCAAAAGTTATCCTAGAGTGTATTTTTGGCCAAAATTAGTTAACCCTAAGGGGTTACCTTGGGTTAGGGCTAGTTTTTACCTATGGGAGAAACCTAGGTCACCATTATAACTTTCCAAAATGCCTACTTTTCAAAAGTGGCGAAAATGGAGATGGCCACATGCATCAAACTTGTCCCACACTCCTTACTAAACTCACAATTAAGAGGGGAGACAAGAGGTAAGACAAAAGGCTAGATGTCATGTCTCATTAATGCTAGGTCTTGAGTACACTTTTGGTGGTCTTTTTAGAGGGTTTGGGGAGACTTAGTGGGTGTTCACCCACTCTCTAATTTTAGAGACAATTAGGGTTTGGATAGAGTAAGGATAAGGATTTGGGCTCTTCTCAAGTTTCATTTGCCATAACACATTTGGAAGGTTGGTCTCTATTTCCATGAAGTAATTCTTTTATTGCAAGTATATTTATATGTTATTATTTTATTAATATGAAATCTTGTATGGTGTTCATGTATGTAATCTTGTATAGTGTTGTTGTATGTAGATTTTGTTGTCATGTGTTGGGTTGGAAATGCATTTGGATTTTGTATCAATTCTTGTTCTTTTGGATTGGGAGTGTTGTTCACGAGAGTTAAGGAATTACTCACCCTTTGGGAAGGGAAGAAGTGGGGTTGGGTGAAGAGGTTAGTTGGACTCTACATTGTAGTGAGAGTCTCTTCTCTTGGAGAAGAGGGATAATTTCATGGAGTATGGGCTCCATGAAGCCATGTTGTAAATATTATTTTGGTATAGAAATGACCAAATGTGCATATGGAAGGAATGTCAATGAAGCCTTGGAAAGGCATGGAGAAAATCTTATTAAAGAATTTGAAAATGCAAATGGCATTCTCCTCCTTGGAAAATCCCACCTTCACCCTACTTCAATGGGTTTGAAAAACTCATTTGTGAAACCTTGGTTGGGATTTTATTATTTTTTTGTGCATATATGATATTTTGTGAGGATTTGGACATGTTATCTTGTTTATCCTTGGTTCTCCAATCTCAGGGGTGGTCTCCTTGAGACCTTGGTTGGGAGGTGAGATTTCCATGGTTCCCCTCATGAAATTTGTAGGTTTTTGAAGTCAAGATGATGGTAAAGAAGCTTGAAAGAAATCCATAGTTGGGGTTCGTTGTGTGTAAGTAATTTCAATGTTGCATAGTCACTTATTTGTATTGAAATTCATGTTTTGTTGATTGTTGTAATATTCATTTTGGAAGCTTTTTCAAGCTAGATGTGAAGCTCTCTCATTCTTTATGTAATGATTCATTATAGGAAGAAATTTTTCATAACATACATGTATTGTATAGATTTATAATCTTGAAGATGTGTAATTGTATTTTGTAAGATTTCCATGATGTTAATGAAGGATTCTTTAGTTCATGCATATTGTATTCTATTTCAAAAAAAAAATCAAGTTAACCTTTCATGTTAGAGGGATATTCAATATTGAAAGAGAAAGACAATATAATAGTTTCATATCATAAAAATATTGAGGATTTGTGAATCTTGAAATCTCCATAATATATGTAAATGCAAGTTTTCAAGTTATTGGAAAACTCCATTTTCCTTTTGAAAGTCTCTATTTCATCTCCATAGATTCAACTCTCTACATTAAAAATCTCTATTTCAATCTCAATTCTTGAGAAGAAGAAATAACCTTGATAACAATAACAAATCAAACTAGTTATTATACTAATGTAAAAAAATTAATTAATACTACTAGCCCTCTTAGTATACTGCTCTTATAAATCAATCCTAATGCATACAATGATCTGTTACAAAAATTAAACCAAGAAAATCAACATGGAAGGGCTTAAAACAAATTAGGCCCATGACACTTTCCAGATTTAGAGCAAAAATGCTCTCTGAAATTTGTATGCGAAAGGAAATATTCTTCTTACCACAGAGAATATTCCTTTCCCAATATACTCTCCCTCTAATTAATTTAGCCTCCTAATCCCACTACCATAACCTTGAAATTAATCCTAAATTCTAAATTAAACTTACCTTGCCTTTTACCCATTTCCCTTGGGCCCCACTCTCACCACCCTCCTTACCTTTTTTACCTCCTTGCTTGGGTGCCACTGTTGCAAAGTTTGTAATGATTAAAAAGTTTTGGGGCTGCTTATATGTTTCTTGAACTCCCCAAAGCCTACGCCATTTTTCATGCATCCTTTTCTGACATGTCATAACCTTTTCCCAAGGTCAACTCCCTCCTGACTCTTCACCATGCACTTGCCTTCCCCAAGGGGCCTCCTTGCTAAAAACCTGTGCCACTTCCTTGCTGTCCTGTCCTTGCCTTACGAATTTCCTTGTGTTGGGATGGGTTAAGATAGGTGGTGAGCCCCAAAAACAAGTCTTTTTGACCTACACTCTTCCAATAGGAATTTGACCCCTCCCTATGCATTTTGGACTTTGTGGTGGGGAAAATAATAGATTAATTAGTTAGTAGATTAATAAGTTAATGGATTAGTAGGTAGTTAGATTAGATTTATAGGTAGTTAGTAGATAGTTTAAGTTAGTTAATAGGATCTATTTCCTTATTGTTTAAATTCTTAATTGTGTAGCATTTTACATATATATAAATTGATTCAATGATGTAGCTTTAATTGGTAGATTAATAACTTTTTTGTTATGAAAGATGAATGGATTTATTAACATGATAAAAGTTAATTTGTATTTGATCAACTTATTAAAATAATAATTAATCATTCTATGGATCCTTAGCATTAGTTGTTTAGGCTATTTTAAAATTGTGAAATTTTTGAATTAATTTAATAGGAATTTTGGCCTAAAGTTTTGATTAGCCTATTAGAGAAGTGGATTTACTCAATTTATTCAAATGTATAGTTAATGTTAATTTAAATTTTATCATGATAAAAAAAAGAAATATGTTACTCTTGTGTTCAAGGGGTTAGGGGTTATGTTAAATTTCAGTTAGAAGTTAATTTAAATTTTCTATTAGAGGATAATTTAATTATTCTATTAAAGGTTAATTTAAGGTTGTTTTGTTAGGGGATTGGCGAATCAAGATTGCATGTGTTTTCATAAAAGGGGAATAATTTAATTAGAAATGATATTGGTAGGTTAGGAAATCAAATTTGATTTGTGCTATTAGATTTTAATTAATAGTTATTTTCTATAGTGAAATTGTTATTAAGTTTTAATCATGTCAATTGATAAATGTTTCATATATGTTTGTTTAAAAGGGAGTAGAATATTAAGCTGACTAGGTTTTGAGCTAGTAGTTAATGTTGAAAGAAAACTAGAACTAGACTTGAATGAATTAAGTTGTAATCTAGGTTAAGAGTTAAGTAAGAATTAGGTCAACCTAATTCAAAATATGTTCATAAAAACTAACTATCATCATGATACTAAACGTAGTTAAACATGAAATCAGAGTTAGACCAACCTGAGTTAAGCGTTCATATAACTTGTAGAACAAGTTGATGCTCCAATTATGCACCTGTTTGTGGCATGACCCTAATTAAATCTACATATATATCTTGTAACTTGAAGGTTAATTCTACCATGCTATCACCTTTCCAAACTCAACCATTGTTACTTGTATGTACTTATGTGTTTTAAGAAAAACAAAATTTGTGTGTGTGTTTTTCCCTAGTTTTGGGCATGACAACATCAACTTTTCCTTCAAAATTTGGGATGTCAAAATTTACCTACACTTTGAAAGGGGTATTTGCATGAAAAGTTGTTCTTGATTTAGAGGGTTTTTTTTTTTCTAGGAGTGAAAATTGACACATCATCTACTTTCATTTCTTATTTAAAGTCTCTTCCACCAACTTATTAATCACATCGTCTGACATCTTAGATTGTGTACGCCTCAAAGGTGGATAGTTTGACAAATCTTGTGTATCCAATCTTAATATTTTTTAGGAGGAACTTGTGTAAATTGGAATAAAGGAGCATTCTCAGTCTGATACAACTAATCTGAATTATGAATCAGATTACAATACCTGGTGTGATACCTGCGGTATTGTCAAGTTCAATCTAAAAACCAGAAGACTAACAACAGAATTGCAAGCTAAAAGAGTAATCCATTCTATTTGAAATTGGAGTTGATACAAATATGATAGATCCCAAGGGTGAAAAGAATACATTGGAAATGAAATGAAGGTAATCATAATGTTTATTACAAATAAACTTATTAAAACTACCAAAAATTTCCAAAAAACTCTATAAAAATCCAGGCCTACTTGGATAAGGCATAACATTCTAGTCCTAGGTCTGATTTGTGAACTATTTACTTTGTTGGAAAGATAATAAAAAATTGTAGACCCAAAATTGTGAATTTAAACTTACCTTTCCCTGACAGAGATATTCCCTGAAATACCCTGAAGACCTTCATAAATGTAGTTTACTCAAACATAGAAAATACTGAAAATTAGATTTCAGTATTTCCCAATTCCATCCTGATCACACCTCCCCCCTTGAGAGGAAATAGGCCCCATTGCACTAACCTATTACAAAAAATGAGGAAATTGTGCTTCAATTTGCTCCTTAGTTAACCACTTTCCTTGATGAGGATGCTAACTCACTCGAACCACTCGATAAAGAGGAATATTCAGATTTGTCAAAGTCTTTAAAATGACTTTTGTAACATGGTCATGCTAGACTGGAATAGTAGTAGACAATTTTTCAGCTTGAATGTGTTCAGTAGCTTGGGAAATTTCCAACAAAGGAGGAAAATAGGGTCTCAATAATTCCACATTGAAAACTAGATGCAGGCCCAAGAAGGATGGAAAAGTAAGTTCAAAAGCATTCTCACCAACTTACTTCACAATAGTATATGGGACATAACGAAGAGGATGAAGCTTCCCATTTGGTCCATGAAGGTGCTCTTTCTGAAGATGTAACAATACCTTGTCACTAATCTGAAAGTGAGGAGGATTTCTATGTTTATCATGCATTTCCTTATACTTATGATTACTCTGCTCTAAAGTCGCATGAACTTGTTGTTGTAGGTGTCTAATGTTATCAATGAATTTTTATGCTTTATCTAACTCCTTGTCAAGATTTAATAGACTATTAGATTACAAAACTGGCAATGCTACATCCATAGGTGCCAATGGATAATACCCAAGACAAACCTCAAATGGACTATGCCTTGTAGTACTATGTAGTGCACATTTGTAGTTGTGTTTCACGTAGGGTAAGATTACACCCCATGTGCGAGAATGCTTTGAATGATACATTTGTAACATATGAATGATCATTTGATTAGCCACTTTTGTCTGTCCATATATTTTAGGATGGAATGTTGTGGACTTTGTCAACTTTGTGTCCATTTTAGCCCATAGTGAAGACCAAAATTTGTTGATGAACTTGCTATCCCTATCAGAAATAATGCTTTTGGGAAAACCAAAATGAACCCAAACATGTTCAAAAAATAACTTGGCAGTCTCTTCTACAGAAATCATGTTTTTACCTACCATCATGATAGCCATTTTAGAAAACCTATCTAACACAACATATAAACAATCATGCCCATGATTGGTAGTTGGAAGTGTAGACATAAAATACATTGAAAAATATTGCCATGGCTTATCAAAAATAGGTAATTGTAAGTATAGACCTAACTTACAGTTTGTGGGCTTTGCAATTAGAGAGGCTGCACAAGCTTGTATATATGAAATTATATCTTGCTTCATTTTTTGCCAATAGAAATTCTTTTGAAGGATAGAAGTAGTCTTACCAATACCAAAATGTCCCACAATACGGTTGTAGTGAGCTTCCCATATCATTTTCTTTCATTCCTCGGTGGGTACACATATATGACCAACATGGAAAAGTAACCCATCCTCCAAGTGAAAATTAGAGACACGCTTTCCTTTGAAAAAATTACTATAGATGATAAAAAATTTAGGCTAAATACCATATATTTGTTCCAAACATGAATCAAACACCATTGCCAAACTTGCAATTGGAGGCCTACTCAAACAATCTGCCAGTATTTTTAATGCTTCCTTTTTAATGATGAATTTTGAGTCTAAATTGTTGTAGATAAGTTGACCGCCTTTGATGTCTTTTATTCTGAAATTTTCCTTGTGTTAGCAAGAATTGAAGAGTTTTATGGTCTATTTGTATAATAGTTTCCTTTCCCAATATATAATGTTTCCATTATGTGCAGGCCTAAACAATAACATACAAATCCTTGTCATATGTGGGGTACCTATGTACTGTATTGGAAATTTTTTTGCTATGATAGGAAATAGGATGCCCATGTTGTGTGAGTACTGTGCCAAGAGAATAATCACATGCATCAGTTTCTATCTTGAATTATTGTTATAGATCTGGGAGGACCAGTACTGGTGCTAAACATAATATTTTCTATAACTCTTCAAATGCTTGTTTCTTTGCCTATGTCCACTAACATTTTTCTTGTCCTCAACCCCTTAGTGATTGATTGAGAGGCTATGATATATGTGAGAAACCAAAAACAAATCTGTGATAGAAGTTGGCTAAACCCAAGAAGCTACAAAGCTCTGTGAAAGTTTTAGGAGATGGCCAATCTTTGATTATTTGAATCTTTACTGGGTCAACATGAACACCCTCAGTATCAATGATATAACCTAAGTATTGAATACTCTGCATACCAAAAGAGAACTTCTCAATGTTGGCATAAAGTTTGTGTTGTTGCAGGGTTGAAAGCACTTGTTCAACATGCTAAAATTGCTCAGACCAAGTCTTGCTAAAGATGAGTATGCCATCCAAATCAACAACCAGAAAAGAATCAATGAATGGTCTAAGAACATAATTCATCAACTTCATAAATGTTGTTGCGGTATATGTTAGGCCAAAATGAACAACCAACCATTCAACCAAACATTCCTTAGATTTAAATGCAGTCTTCCACACATCTTCTGGATCAATTGGTACTTGGTGATATCCGAATTTCAAGTCAATTTTTGTAAAGAACTTAGCCCCCTAAGTTGGTCCAACAAATCATAAATTCAAGTGGATATCTATTTTTTACACTGATTTTGTTCAATGCCCTATAATCAATACAAAGTCTCCATGTCCCATCTTTCTTTTTAGCAAGGACAATTGGATTGCCACAGGGTGAAGAACTTGGACAAATATGTCCTTTCTAAATAAACTCTTTAATTTGTCTCTTGATGTCATAATTTTCCAAAACTAACCTTCTATATATTGGCTCATGTGGTAGTGGTGTGCCTGGGATTAAATCAATAGAGTGTTTGAATTAAGAGTGTGTTGGAACTCCAACCGGTGATTTAAACAAACTATGATATTCTTCCAAAAATTTATCCATCTGATTTTGTTTATTTGTTGTTATGACTACCTTAGCATGTCTATTAAGGGAAACCAAATTTTCTTTTTTAGGGAAAACCATGAGCAGAACAAAAGCTCCAGTTTGAGAAATCAAATGTTTGCATTCTTTAGCACTAATCAAAGATGTAGTTTGTATTGTAAATACCTCTAGTATTCAATACCTCTTCCCACCAAGCTTGATTATAACACTACGTGGCCTGGATTCATACACTCGATGACTTTGATACATGTAAGGAAGCCCCAACAAGACATCACATACATCCAGTGGTGCTACATCACATATCACTTTATCTTTGAAAGGCTTGACTGAATATGGTAGATGACACTATTGATTTATTTGAATATCCTATCCCTCATTTACCCATCCCATAAAGTATGGTTGTGGGTGTCTTGTCACTTTCAAATTCAATATTTTGACTATCTCCCTAGATATCAAATTATTTTGGCTCCCACTATCAACAATAAAATGTAAAGGCTTTCCATCAACCCACATGTGTGAATGAAAAATTCTCTCTTCATCTTCATGATGCATTACTTTAGCAGTTGCAACTATGGTATATGGGTCTTCTTCTATGACATAATCATTCTCCTTTTGCTCATAAGTATCTATTGGTGATGATTCAGATTCACCTTCATCTCCTCATATTTTTTCATGAGATTTTTAATACTTTGACAATCCTTTGTATTATGGGTTGGGGACTTATGCATCTCACACCACATCCCTATATTTTTCTTTGTTTTTTTTTGCATCCCACCATGTATTCTTAGGTGAGTTTAAGTGAGGTTCCTTGGTCACCTGTTTTCCTGCAGATTTATTGTCACCTTCAACCCTTGGCTTATTATTTGCAAAGTAGTCCCTCTTCGCTTTCTACATGGATTCCTCTTCAATTTTGGTAGCATATTTATAGGCAGTAGCCAATGTCTCAATATTCAAAAATTCCATCTCTGTTTGAATATACCATTGAAGTAAACTATGATATTTCAGAATTTGATGCTTCTCTGAATCCTCAATACCAAGTTTTTCTAAAATTGAATGGAATGTTTTGGTGTAATCTTGCACGGACTCATCCTTCTTCTGTCAAAGAAATTATCATTCTATGTATTTCTATTCATAGACATCCTTAGGAAGGTATTCTTCTTTTATGTATTCCAAAAATTCTCCCCATGTGGGCTTCTTATCAAGGGATATTTCCAAGCCATTTTCATCTTATAATTCTCATTCTTTATTTTCTTATTTGGCTTCCCAGGATAATTTCACATGGATTTCATCTTTGAGGAGAGAAAAAATTATTTTTTCTACATCTGAGGAATTGTTTATAGAAAAATATATATCCAATTTTGATAACCTGTTATAAACAGCATCAACATCGACTTTTCTTCAAAATTTGGGATGTCAAAATTTACCTGCACTTTGAAAGGGGTATTTCCATGAAAAAATTTTCTTTATTTAGAGGGTTGTTGATTCTACAAGAGTGAAAATTGACTCATCATCTCCTCTCATTTCTTATTTAAAGCCTCTTCCACCAACTTCTTAATTTCATCGTCTGACATCTTCGATTGTGTGCTTCTCAAAGGTGGATAGTTTGACAAATATTGTCTATCTAATCCTAATCTTTGGTAGGAGTACCTTGTGTAAATTGTAATAAAGGAGCATTCCCACTCTAATACCACTGATATGAATTATGAATTAGATTGCAATGTCTGGTGTGATACCTGCAGTATTGTCAAGTTCAATATAAAAACTAGAAGACTAAAAACATAATTATAAGCCAAAAAAGTAATCCATTCTATTCAAAATTGGATTTCATACAAATATGATGGATCCCAAGGGTCACTATAATACCTTGGAAATGAAATTAAGAGTCAACATAATGTTTATTATAAATAAACTTATTAAAACTACCAAAAATTTCAAAAAATCTATATAAATATTTAGGCCTACTTGGAGAAGGCATAAATTTCTAGTCCTAGGTCTGATTTGTGAACCATTTACTTCATTGGAAAGATAATAAAAAATTTTAGAGCCAAAACTAGGAAGTGAAACTTACCCTTCCCTGGGAGAGATAGTCCCAGAAATGCTTCAAAGACCTTCAAAAATGTTGTTTACTCAGACTTAGAAAATACTAAAAAATTAGATTTCAGTATTTTTCAATTCCATCCTAATAACTCCTCCCCCCATGAGAGGAAATGGGCCCCATTACACTAACCTTCTTTAAAAAATGAGGAAATTGTGCTTCACTTTTTTCCTTAGTTAACCACTTGCCTTGATGAGGATGTTGACCAGCTCTAACCACTCGATAAAGAAGAATGTTCTAATTTATCAAAGTCTTTAAAATGACTTCAATAACATGGTCACACTAGACTGGAACACTAGTAGATAATTATGCAGCTTGAATGTGTTCAATATCTTGGGAAATGTCCAACAAAGGAGGAAAATAAGGTCTCAAAAATTCTACATTGAAAACAAGATGCATGCCCAAGAAGGATGGAAAATTAAGTTCAAAATCATTCTCACCAACTTGCTTCACAATAGTATACGATCCATAAAAAAGAGGATGAAGATTCAAATTGGTGACGAGGTATGGTTACATCTTCCGAAAGAGTGCCTTCATGAGGAGTTCTATGTTTATCATGCATTTCCTTATACTTATGATTACTCTGCTTCAAAATCTCATTAACTTGTTGTTTTAGGTGTCTAATGTTATCAATGAATTTTTCTACTTTATCTATCTTTGTGTCAGCATTTAATAGACTATCAAATTACAAAACTTGCATTGCTACATCCATAGGTGCCAATGGCTGATACCTAAGACAAACCTCAAATGGACTATGCCCTATAGTACTATGGAGTGGACGGTTGTAACTGCGTTGCACGTAGGGTAAGATTTCATCCCACGTGTGAGAATGTTTTGAATGATACATCTATAAGATATGAATGATCATTTGATTCACCACTTCTATTTGCCCATCTGTTTGGAGATGGACTTCTGTGGACTTTTTCAACTTTGTGTCCATTTTAGCACATAGTGTAGACCAAAATTTACTGATGAACCTGATATCCCTATAAAAAATAATGCTTTTGGGAAAACCAAAATGAACCCAAACATGTTCAAAAAATAACTTGGCAGTCTCTTCTGCAAAAATAATCTTTTTACATGCTATCATGATAGCCATTTTAGAAAACCTATCTACCACAACATATACACAATCATGCCCCCACCTGGTAGTTTAAATCCCTAACATAAAATTCATTGAAACAGACTACCATGGCTTATCAGGAATAGGTAATGGTAACTATAGACCCAACTTACAGTTTCCTAGCTTTGTAATTACACAGGTTGCACAAGCTTGAATATATGAAATTATATCCTGCTTCATTTTTTTCCAATAGAAATACTTTTGAAGGATAGCCTCAGTATTACCAATACCAAAATGTCCTGCAACATGGCTGTAGTGAGCTTCCCTTATCAATTTCTTTCATTCCTTAGTGGGTACACATATATGACCAACATGGTAAAGCAACCCATCCTGAAGTGAAAATCATAGACACACTTTCCTTCTACAAAATTACTATAGATGTTAGAAAAATTAGTATCAATACCATATAGTTGTTCCCATGTGGATGATTTTTGACTACATGAAGCCAATGACATTGTCAAATGTGCAATTGGAGGCCTACTCAAACAATCTTCCACTTTGTTACTGCTTCCTTTTTATGACAAATGTTGAGGTGAAATTGTTGTAGATAAGCTGACCACCTTTGATGTTTGTCATTCTGCAACTTCCCTTGTGTTTGGAAGAATTGAAGAGTTTTATGGTCTATATGTATAATAGCTTCCTTTCCAAGTATATAATGTTTCCATTGTTTGCAGGCCTAGACAATAGGATACAAATCCTTATCATAGGTTGGGTACCTATGTACTGTATCAAAAAAAGTTCCACTATGATAGGCAACAAGATTTCCATGTTGTGTGAGTATTGTGCTAAGAGAATAATCAGATGCATCACTTTCTATCTTGAATGATTGTTACAATTATGGGAGGACCAGTACTGGTGCTGAACATAACATTTTCTCTAACTCTTCAAATGCTTATTTCTTTGCCTTTATCCACTAAAATTTTTCTTGTGCTCCACCCCTTAGTGATTGATTGAAAGGCCATGATATATGTGTGAAACCAAAAACAAATCTGTGATAGAAGTTGGCTAAACCCATGAAGCTTCGAAGCTCTATGAAATTTTTAGGAGATGGCCAATCTCTGATTATTTGAATATTTACTTGGTGAACATGAACACCCTCAGTATCAATGATATACCCTAAGTATTGAATACTCTGCATACCAAAAGAGAACTTCTCAACGTTGGCATAAAGTTTGTGTTGTTGCAGAGTTGAAAGCACTTGTTCAACATGTTGCAAATGCTCATACCAAGTCTTGCTAAAGATGAGTATGTCATCCAAATAAACAACCACAAAACAATCAATGAATGGTCTAAGAACAACATTCATCAAAATCATAAATGTTTTTGGGGTATTTGTTAGGCCAAAAGACATAACCAACCATTCAAAAAGACCTTCCTTAGATTTAAATGTAGTCTTCCACATATCTGCTGGATCAATTGGTACTTCGTGATATCCATATTTCAAGTCAATTTTTGCAAATAACTTATCCCACCTAAGTCGGTCCAATAAATCATCAATTCGAGGGATTGGATATCTATTTTTCACACTTATTTTGTTCAATGAACTATATTAAGTACAAAGTCTCCATGTCCCACATTTATTTTTAGCAAGGACAATTGGACTGCCATAAGGTGAAGCACTTGGACAAATATGTCATTTATGAATCAACTCTTGAATATGTTTCTTGATTTCATTATTTCCCAAAACTAACCTTCTATATATTGGCTCATGTGGTAGTGGTGTGCCTGGGATTAAATCAATAGAGTGCTTGACTTGACAGTGTGTTAGAACTCCCACCGGTTATTTAAACACACTATGATATTCTTTCAAAATTTTATCCATCTAATTTTGTTGATTTTTTGTTATGGCTACCTTAGCATGTGTATTAAGGACAACCAACGGTTTTTGTTGAAGGAAAACCATGAGTAGAAGAAAAGATCTAGTTTGATAAATCAAACATTTACATTGTTTAGAACTAATCAAAGAAGAATTTTGTGTTGGACATACCTCTGATATTTGATACCTCTTCCCACAAAGCTTGATTGTAGTGCTACATCACATATCACTTCATCCTTGAAAGGCTTGATTGAATATGGA
Source organism: Thuja plicata (assembly GCA_018584345.1). Classification (NCBI taxonomy): domain Eukaryota; kingdom Viridiplantae; phylum Streptophyta; class Pinopsida; order Cupressales; family Cupressaceae; genus Thuja; species Thuja plicata. The sequence goes on along the minus strand of MU225287.1, from coordinate 1,968,421 downwards.
AGATGAAACTATTGATTTATTTGAATATCATGTCCCTCATATACGCATCCTATAAAGTATGGTTGTGGGTGTCATGTCACTTTCAAATTCAATCTTTTGACTGTCTCCCTAGATATCAAATTATTTTGGCTCCCACTATCAACAATGAAATGTAAAGGCTTTCCATCAACCCACAATTATGAATAAAAAAGTCTCTCTTCATCTTCACAATGCATTAATTTAGCAGTTGCAACTATGGCATATGGGTCTGTTTCTATGACAGAATCATTCTCCTTTTTCTCATAAGTATCTATTGGTGATGATTTAGATTCACCTTCATCTCATCGTATTTCTATCATGATATTTTTAATACTTTGACAATCCTTTGTATTATGGGTTGGGGACTTATGCATCTCACACCACATTCCTATATTTGTCTGTGTCTTTTTTTGCACCCTACCATGCATTTTTAGGTGAGTTTAAGTGAGGTTCCTTGGTCACCTGTTTTCCTGTAGATTTATTGTCACCTTCAACCCTTGGCTTATTGTTCGCAAAGTAGTCCCTCTTCCCTTTTTGCTTGGATTTATCATCAATTTTGGTAGCATATTTACAGGCAGTTGCCAATGCCTCAATATTCAAAAATTCCATCTCTATTTGAATATACCTATGAAATCCACTACGATATTTCAGAATTCGTTGCTTCTCTGAATCCTCAATACCAATTTTTGCTGAAAGTGAATGGAATGTGTTGGTTTAATCTTGTAGAAATTGATCCTTCTTCTATTGAAGCATCTGCCATTCTATGTATTTCTACTCATAAACATCCATGGGAAGGTATGATTATTTTATGTATTCCAAAAATTCTCCCCATGTGGGCTTCTTATCAAGAGATATTTCCAAGCCATTTTCATCAGATAATTATTGTTCTTTATTTACTAATTTGGCTTCCCAGGATAATTTCACATGGGTGTTAGCTTTGAGGAGAGAAAATGTTATTTTTTCAGTATCTAAGAAATTGTTTACAAAAATATATCTATCCAATTTTGATAAACAGTTATCAACAACTTCAACATCAACTTTTCTTTCAAAATTTGGGATTTCAAAATTTACCTAAACTTTGAAAGGGGCATTTCCATGAAACATTTTTCTTGATTCAGAGGATTTTTTATTTTGTAGAATGAGTAAAAATTGACTCATCATCTCCTCTCATTTCTTATTTAAAGCCTCTTCCACCAACTTCTTAATTGCATCGTCTGACATCTTCGATTGTGTGCGCATCAAAGGTGGATAGTTTGACAAATATTATGTATCCAATCCTAATATTTGGTATGAGAACCTTGTGTAAATTGGCATAAAGGATAATTCCCACTTTGATACCACTGATCTAAATTATGAATCAAACTACAATACCTGGTGTGATACCTGTGGTATTGTCAACTTCAATATAAAAACTAGAAGACTAACAACAGAAATGCAAGCCAAAAAAGTAATCCATTCTATTCAAAATTGGATTTTATACAAATATGATGGATCCCAGGGGTCACCATAATACATTGGGAATGAAATGAAGAGTCATAATAATTTTTACTAAAAATAAACTTATTAAAACTACCAAAAATTTCAAAAAAACTATTTAAAAATTTAGGCCTACTTGGAGAAGGCATAACTTTCTAGTCCTAGGTCCGATTTCTGAACTGTTTACTTCATTGGAAAGATAATAAAAAATTGTAGACCTAAATCTGAGAAGTGAATATTTCCCTTTTCTGGGAGAGATAGTCCTATAAATTCCTCAAAGACCTTCAAAAATGTAGTTTACTTAGACATAGAAAATACTAAAAAATTAGATTTTAGTATTTCCCAATTCCATCCTGATCATAGATTCTGGATCACATAGCAATCTTGTTTCTTATGATATGGCATCCAATTTAGGAATTGTGTCATTTTACCATCCTAATCCCTAAAAGGCCACTTGGGTTACCCAAAAGCAACATGTAGTGGCTAGTCATAAGGCTTATGTGAATTTTACTATTAACACATATCAGGACAAGGTTCTTTGTGATGTCATTCCTATGACATGTGGCAACATAATTTTAGGTAGACCAAGGAAAAATAGTAGAATAATAATTCATGATGGGTTTTATAATACCTATTTGGTGCACAAAGATGGTGAGAGGTATAAATTGACACCATTACCTTTATATAGTGAAAGGGAGAACATTGTGATTTGTTTTGGAGATCAAATCTTTGAGAATATGTAGGGTCAACATAAGAAAGACACTGGTTGGAAGATGGAAAAGTTTTAGAAGAAGGATATTCCCAATGATGAGAGACTTTGTGATTTGAAACATGTGAAGGTAGGGACTATTAGTTTCCCTATTGTTGAGAAGATAACAGGTGAAGGCATGGGGGAGTCATAGAAGTAACCTATGAAGAAGAATGGAGTAGAGATATAGTCACAATACAAGAAACAATACAAATAGAAATTTCCTAGGAAAGGAGACACAAAAAAGTGTTTTATTTCTAAAAATAATTGGCATGTGAATACATAATGGAGAAGGAGAAAGAAAGCCCCTTTTTGGTGACTATTTTACCCCTAAATCAAGGTGGAGAAAGGGACATTATCATACTGGTGCATTAAACAAGTGGAGCAACTCTTGGGACAAGAGTTTCTTTAATGGTGGGGAGTATGATGTAAGAGCATCATGGAATGGCAAGGCACTTATTGAATCCAAATGAACATGGAATAACATGAAGGAGTTTAATCCAATCAATTGGCACATATTGGAACCAATCATGGCCTTTGAAGGCATGAAATGTAATAAAATTGTAATGAATCCTAAAAGGCCTGGTAAGGACCTTAGGATCATCAATGATGCCATAAGAGAATAAATGTTAAATTGGGTTAGATTAGGTCCTAGGGGTTTATACGAGTTTAGTAATATTTAATAAGTTTATTTGGACCTAATGGTAAAGTTTCATATATCAAGTAGTTGAAATATGCAATAATTTGTAAAGTTGGAAATTCATATTTTTGAAATCCAATGGTTAGTTTTGTTTAGGATAGAAACTAGATTTGGTATGTTTTAACCTTAAAAAAGCTATAAAACTAATCCCAATTGGTTGGGCTATTTAGGATAGGAGTTATTAAGTATTTCAATAATCTTTGTATGAGACACAATCAGAGAATCAATCAGATGTACCGTTAGAGCAGTGATTTTCAATAAATAAAAAAACTTAGAAATATGTAAAATCTTTGTGTTTCTTAGCATGGTTTGATCTTACATTTTTTCTTTTCTTGTTGAAAATTATTTGAGTACATATACATTATTTTTCTAAGAAATTTTTAAAGTTTTAAGAATCTATTTAATTCAAATTTACTAACTGCCCCTAGGAATTCACTATTTTAAATTAACTGTATGGTTTTTTTATGTAAAGGACCATTCCATGAATGAATATACACTTATTCTCATGTAATTATTCCTAAATGTTATGTACAATAAATTTCTAATATAATAATATGGAGTTGAAATGAATGAGACAGGTGATCACTAGATTTTTGAATGAAAGCTGAGGAATTTGGTTGGGAAAGTATAACAATGAGAATTCTAACTTCATGAGGGGTATATTTGATGTTTGGAAACATTTTGGTATGTTTTTTTAAAGGTGAATCCATCACTCTTTGATTGGATAATTGATTGGGATAAGGACAAAATCCCTAAGTTTAAGGGTTTAAGGAAGCCAAATTGGGGCTTTTGTATGTCCAGAGACCATAGGGTCAAATTGAGTTAAGATTATTTCAATTGAAGACATTTTAGAAGAATTTATAGGTTTTGGTGTTTGGGGGATAAGTCTGGATTATATTTTGTTTGGAAATGACCTCTTTTTAGGCTCACTATCAGGGTGTTGTATGAGAACCATCAAGTTTGTCCAAAATAATCTATGAAAATATTTTGGTATGTTGTCATATGCTGAAATGGGTGTCTAAAAACATAAAGATTTAGTTTTATGTTTTGCGATATTTGTGATAAAAGTTCACATTTAACTCATTGTTGACCTAGTAGAAGGTAATTAGTCCTTTTAGGATAGTTCAAACAAATTGGAGTGTTGAGGTGGTTTGGGAACCAAAAATGAATGGAATCCTTTCAAATCCAACTTAAATAGACCTAAGACAATCACATTTTCTATGAAGAAGGTGTTTGACAAGCTTGGAAACATTTGAAGCTTGAGGCAAAGTAGGGGTATATGCTTAAACAACCCAAATTTGAAACATTAGAAAGTTGATATTATCAACCACCCAACCCTCTGCATCACATAGTCATTTCGAGGAACAGAGCCAATGCTAGGAGATTCCATAGTTTGGCTTGAAAAAACCCCAGCAACAACAATAAAAGAAGAGGCAAATGAATTAGTACTAGTTGAAAGGGCCAGCGAAGCATCCTTCAAAAAAATAGGGTTAGCGCTAAGAGAAATCCTAGGAGCATCAGACAAAAAAACCAACGAACTACCTGCGGACAGACCAAAGACAAAAGAATCAAAGGTAGAAGCATCAACAAGAGTAGAAGAGCACCCAGCAAGGGTAGGAGAGAACACAAGAGCCATAAATTATTGTTCATATATACCTTATTGTATATGTTTATTTCTACAATTGTATGCTTCTATTTCCGCAATTGACAAAGTATTTCCACATTTGATGGTGTTTATTTCCACAATTATATGTTTTTATTACTGTAATTGATGAATGTATTTCTATAATCATTATTATTATTCCTACAATTGACTAGGGGTAAGATTATATGTATATAATATAACATTCAATTATAAGTCACATACTTTAAGTTATATTTTAAATATATACTTTCAAGATGTTTAAGAGTGGTTTCAGGTCTCTAGGAGTTATAATGTAGATTTTGGATTTTGGAAGATTTAAAATTTTTCAAACTTAGCCAAGTTTCAGTGTTCAACACACTTTTCTTAGTGTTCTTTTCCAGGATTATAATTTTGGGTTACTAATATTTTTATTTTCATCTTGTGGCTCTCTGGAAGACAACTCACTTGTCAAAGATCCTCAGTTTTTGTTAATCATTTTCATGTAGGTTGGGGGAAATCTTGAAAAAATACTAATCTATTATGTATGCAAGGATAGTTTAGTTACTTTTGATTATGTCCTTTTAAATTAGGAAAACTTCAATTTTGGGCTTAAAAATAACACCATGTCTTCCTTTCATACACTAATTGGTGCTTAAAATGAACATGTCTCTTGTGTGACTGACACACTTGTTCTCATGGAGTGGTCCTACCGCTAACACACACACTATCCTATCCCTTGGATCTCGTGGGCTTAAGTGCAAGAGAAAAGTATTAGAAACACTCATGTTTTTCTTTTTTAGATTGAATTAGTATTTGGTGGGAAAGGAGGTACTCACCCCAAATAATGCTTCAAGTGCCACTCCTTCAATCTTCTATATAAATTGATGCTAGCATTTTTGTACACCCCACAATTTCCCTAGTACCCACATTTGTGTGTGGTATATTAAAATCCTTTCCTTTATAGGGAGAGACTTGGGGTTGTGTCTCACAATGGAACGTAGAACCTTGAAGGTACCCCCAATACGAATGAATTGTTTTAGCAACCAAAAATTCCTCAACTTGTTGATACGAAAGATCAGAGACCAAGTAAGACACCCCACATTCTTATAATTCATAGTAGAGATAGCAGTTCCTTGGGAAGTGATTCCCCTTGGAATCTAAAGTCTAGTGTTCCTAAGAAGTGAGTGCACTGTAAGGAGGAGCATGTGCCTCAAGACTTCTAGGCTATCCACTTTGAATAACTGTAGCTGGATTTAATCCAAGTGGGGATTTAGCAAGTATTGTCCTAGCTAGCCATAGGATTGTGATTTTGTGTTGCATAACGTAGATTAAATAAAAACTTTGGGTTTTTTGTATTTAATGTATGTTCAAAATGATGCATTTTACATTCAAAACAAATATTTTTGTCAAAATATTTTCAATTCTCTAAAGAAATCATTCATTAGCATAACTAGTCAAAACTTCAACTTGGAACCTGTCAAACTATCATTTGAAATTTGCAAGCAAACAACCTACTATAGATTGCTGAAATAACATATTTAATGTAGAAAATAATAGTTTATTTCCACAATTGATCCCATGTATTGCCACAATTGACACCTTTTATTGTTGTGATTGACTGTGTCTATTGGTTTAATTAAACTTGTTTACTATTACAATTGACACTTTTTATTGCCAAAACTAATTGTTTTCATTGCCATAATTGACCCCTTTTATTGTCATAATTGACACCTTTTATTGTTGCAACATCTATTTTATTTCCGTAATTGATCATTATCCTTTTTATTTAGATATTTTTTTTGTCATATTAATTCCATCAGTCTATAATCTCCAAAACATTAGTTCCCCAGTCTGCTACTCAAATCATACCCCAATATCAAATAGGATTATACCAAAGTATTTGAAATTAGGAAGTCTCTCTTTTGGTTCAAGTAATCATTTAGGACTTTCAATCCTAATGGATAGACTAGACCTCTTCTGATCTATTCCTTTTCAATCCTATCAAAATAATCAACCCTAACTCCCTGATTCATCTAATGCAAGATTTTGATAAAATAAGTATCAACCCAACTTAACTCTAGAATCAAGAGAAGTCAAATTCTACCCCTAGGATTAAGATTTATGAATAGGAAATAAAACCTATTAAAAGAGGTGTCACCTTTTTTTTAGAATAATCACATCATGTCATGTTTTCAAAGACTATTGCAACATGTCACTCTCACCATACCCTTTTGGTCAGAGATCAGTAACCCAATCGCAAAAAAGGAACAACCTATATGACTTATATGTCAATCCATTTCCTCCATGGTAAGAGGAAAAAGGTCCTAACTATTATAATGACATAGACCCTTTTGTCTATTTAGAAAGTTTTCTTGAGATGGCACAACCACCCTTTGATCTTGTTACACTTCACAGTCCTCAACCTCGATACCAACAATTGTAAAATATTAATGCCCTACCACATTCTAGATCTGAATATAAAACCTACAATAGATCATATGTTCCTACTTTAAAATCTTAATATCATAGGCCAGCTAATGTACTTTCTACCAGGAAATTCCCTAATTTTAGAAATAGGCCATGGTCTACTACTAATATCCTCATGCAATAACTTCAAGACATACAAACTCAGTTGCAAAATATTCAAAGTCAAAGTCAACAAAGTCTTACACTACAGAGGAATTATATTTGTACCCTTTGGATGAATCAATCTATATGCCTTCAATCACATCACATATCAATGAACATGCTCTTATTTCCTCAAATCCACCACCTTATATTTCCTAAACAAGTACAATTGAAAATACATCAACCATTGGACATTAATCAATAATAGTCAATAAGAAACTTATTGTACCACATGTTCAGTCAACAAATAATTTACAACATGAAAATTTCAACATGGTATTACCAACAAGATCACCCAAGAAGCAAAAATACTAATCTAAAGATTTCAAGAGATTGATAAACAAACTAGTTCACAAACGTAAAACTATTGTTGAGTAGGGTTAAAATCAAATATCCATGTCTAGAAATGGTAAATTATAAAATAATCACACCAATGAAACATCCCCCTCCAATGAATAATTTGTCCCTCGAGAAGCCTCCATATTTCTCACCATTCCTTCATCTCCTAAAGCATCACAAGAGAATTTTTTTTCATTTCCATCGAATGACATATCTAGTGATGAGACATCCCAAGGGCTATCCACAATGGATTTCCAAGTTGATCCCTTTCTTGATAAAAGTACCTTCAACAACTTATTTATCCTAGATCTAATGCCACCATATTCTCCATTCCAAGAATATCCTAATCTAGTCAGTCTCATTCAAATTTCATTCATATCATGTCAAAGAATCAAAAACTTCCAAGGATCTACCTTTCATATCGAAAATAATAACCCATGTCAAGAGGATGATCAAAATCATGAAGAAATAAGTCCTAAATAAAATCATGATCAAGATCCCAACAATGACCAAACATGTCCATTTTTTTACCAAGAACCCATCTTTCTAGAGTCTCATGAAAATTCCATTGTCCTTGTTCATCCTATCCAAGATTTCCTCTTCCACTTCAAGTGTAGAATGTCCTTCCAAGTATTATTGACCATCATCTTCATATTCATAATAAATATAATGACATACTACCCATTATTTTAAATGATTCTATTCATATTAGAGACCAAACCGCCCTTAAAATGGATCTTGGTGATCCTTTTCCAAGTCAAGATCAAAATGTCCCTCTACCTTCATATCTCTTATAAAATTCCCCATCCCTTTTTATCCTCTGTCCCCATACCTTCATATCCCTTACAAGATTCCCCCATCCCTTTAGATCCCCCTCAATATTCCTCCATCCCTTCACCTCCATTTCCTAATCCTCCAAATCCTTCACAAGATCATATCCTACTAAGTGATATGGTCATTTCTCTTGTTCCACCTTAGGATTCTATAATCCATTCTGGTCCCCTACATTATCCTAACATATCTATGCAAGTTGTTCTTGAACATTCTACATATCAAATAGGTTGGTGTAGGAGCACCTTAAGGTCTAGGAGAGATCTTTAACACATTTTGGCTTGTAGGTTGGTCTGGACAACCACCACTTAATAAGGACTAAAATATAAATTCCCATAGTTTATTTAGTGTGTGTGTTGAGTTAGGTGTGTTTAGTTTAGGGGATTCGGTTATCCAATTAGGATCTAGTGTCCAAATCCTAAGAAGTCAAATACATGGTCAAACTTGGGTTGAGACCCCAAAATGCAATGACATTTAGGATTTTGGTGTTTTTAGGTGTTTAAAGGTACTATATGATTATTTGAAGTGTATTTGGGTAATTAGGCATAGTGGTTTGAGAAAATGCAAAAAGTTGTAAAAGTTTCTCTTGATAACTTTTCAATTTTGCAAAGTTGTCATGACAACATTTCCTAGAATTTAGAAAAGGGCTTTAATTGTTCCCAAATACTGAACTTAGGGTATGAGCATGGAGGGATATAATATTTAAGGTTGTAGAAACCCTAATCTAAGGGTTTTTCATCATATTGTATGGACTAAGTATTGCGAAGGAAGAGTTTTAACTATTTTTCTGTAACAAAGCTTTGATCCAGTTGTTTAATGGATTGAAAGTTTTAAATTAATGCATTGAGAAATTTTGTATTGACATGTAAAAAATTCTTGTGGTATTGGTTTAGTTGTTTGGTTTCACTAGTTAAGATTTTGTAAATTCTCTCTTTTATTGGTTCATTGTCTGGTTTTGACCCAGCCACGTAAATATGAACCCCTTTTGAATTCTCATTGCCAAAAAACTATGGCCTCTTGGAATCAAGTAGGGGAATCCTTGTACAGTGTAAAAATGTGTTCTGGAGTCTTTTTGTGTAGGGGAAGCATTTTTAACACCAAGCCCTAGGCGAGTTCCACTATATTCTAGTTAGGATCTTGGATGAGACAACAATAATAAATCTTGCTAGATGGATTGGATGAATCCAATAAAACATGGTAATATGTAGAGGGGAGGTTCCTTGATAATTGGATGCAAGGAGATGATTAGAGGAGTTGAATAGATCACCTAGTACAAGCTAAGAAGGAAGACTGATGTACATGTTCCCTAAATGCTTAAAAATAGGGGTTTCTTGAAAAGCCTATATACAGACAGAGTGGGAGACTAAAAACTAAGAAATCCTAGAGCTTAGGTAGACACTAGAAGGAATCCATAACTACTTCAAAGGGTTGTTAAGGGATTTAGTGAAGAATATCAAGAAAACCAAAATCAGGAGGCCTAATTGAGAAAAAATGCTACAAGGCCTCCAAATAAGTAAACCAAGGACTCGATTGGAAATCTATTTGAGAGTCCATCCAATGGAGTTGGAAACTAGTTGAATGTGGCCTAGAAGTAGTTAGAGAGCCCATCCTATTAGCTAAGAGAGGTTTGGGAAGTTTAGTGGTTCAATGGAGCCATTGGTGCACAATGGGGTATAGAAGGGATTAGTGGTAGTTTTGAAGTTGGTGGGAAGTTCAAGGTGAGAAAGGGGATCATATAAGAATCCTATGGTTAGGGTAGAGAAGGATACCCTAAAAAGGCCCAAGTAGAGGTCTTGATTGGAGAAAGAGTTCTCTTGAGAGTGAGCTCCCCATCCAATTGGTATCAGAGCCATTGAAAGCCTTGGGAGTTGGTTAGTGTATGTCAGAGAGGATTGAATCCATAGGAGAAAGAACCATGGTGACCAATGCAAAATTGGCTAGGGATTTTTTAGAGAAGCAAGACAAGAATAGGCTTCTAGAAGAAGCTATGGAAGAAATGAAGTTGATGTTGGTTGAGGTTGTAGAGACAGCCAGTAAGATGAGAGAACAAATGAGTGAAGATAAAGATACAAGAAAGAAAAAAGTAGATGAGGAGATAGAACCAGAGCCTGACCCTCTTCTAACTGAGGAACCATTCCTCAAGGCCCTCAAGGCATTGAGTAGCAAGGCTCTAGAAGGCATTTCAGTGTTCTCTGGTAAGATGGATGCAAAGGTGGTTATGGAATAGATTGAAGGCATGAAGAACCACTTCGAATGTAATGGAATCATAGAAGAAAAGAAGGTAAAGATAGCCAAATCAAGGCTGAGAGGACAAGCACTCACATGGTGGAAGTTTCAAAAAGAAGAAAGGGAGAAATAAGGGAAGAAGCCCATAGAAAATTGGAAATCTATGGTGGCTAAGGTGAAGGAGAAGTACCTTCCATAAGACTATGATATCCATCTAAATAAGAGAAGGAAAAGGCTTAGATAAAATGACCTAGATGTGCTATCCTATACAAAAGAGTTCTACAAGCTTTTTTCTTAGGTATAGGGTATAGGAGACAAAGAGCATCAAGGTTGCTCAGTACCTTAATGAATTAAGGTGGAATATACAAGAAGAGCTCAACCTCTTTTCTCTAACCTCCATTCACAGTTGTTTCCAAATGGCCCTAAAAGTGGAAGAGAAACTTAGGAAGAAGAAAGACTCCAACTCAAGGGGTAGAGAATCCAAAGGAGGATATAGAGGTGGTTCCAGTGGAAGAGGCAATTAAAATAGAAGCCAAGGACACTCTAGGGGTTCTAAAAAAAACCACGAGTCTAATAAAAGAGGTGGATATAAAAGAGGAAGCTGATTTCACAATGGTGGAAGGGGTAGATCAGGTGGGTTTGGAAGGAGCTCACACTTTACTAGAATGAAGTGTTACTAATGTGGCCAATTAGGTCACCCTGCTTATAGATGTCCAGATAAGACAATAAATTCACAAGGAGAGAATAAGATTGCCTATGTACAAGAAGAGGACATGACTAAATAATCAAAGATCAATATGGATTCGGAGAAGGGAGAGAACCTCATGCTTAGGAGGATTCTCATCAAAGCACCTACAAAGGATGAACACAATAAGATAAGGGCTCTTTTTAGAGTCAAGTGTAAGATATTTGGGAAAGTATGTAGGGTCATAATTGACTCTAGATCTACTGATAAGGTAACATAGAGGAAGCAATATAGAAACTTAACTTGAACAAGATTCCTCATGTATGCCCTTACAAAGTGACTTGGTTGAATATGGGGCTGAATATCTTGGTGAATGAACAAGTGTGGGTTGAGTTTACTATTGGAAAGTATCAAGATAGGATAGTTTGTGATGTGTTTCCAATGGATGCGTGCCATCTGTTACTTCGCAGGCCATGGCAATATGACAAAGAAGCAGTTCAATCTGGGAAGGAAAATAAGTACTCATTCAAGAAGAATGGAGTAACTTATAAGATACAGTCATTGATAGAATAAGACATAGTAGAGAAGATAGACTCCAACACTCTTCTAATGAGTGGAAAAGAGTTCTTAAAGGACATGAAAGATGAAGGTGAAATTGGTTATGCCATTTTAGTAAAGCGAAAGGAGGAGGAGGCACCTAAACAAGTACCCATTCCAGTAGAAGTGAAAGAGTTGTTAGATCCATTTAAGGAAATCATTTGTGAAGGGACTCCAGCCACATTACCACCAAAGAGGGAGATAAGTCATCAGATTGAATTTGTTCTAGGGGCATCATTACCAAACAAGGCTGCATACAAAATAACACTAGAACAAAACAAAGAGATAGCAAGGCAGGTTCAAGAGCTACAAGATCAAGGATCGATCAGGAAGAGAATAATCCCATGTCATGTTCCAATTGTGTTGGCTACTAAAAAAGGAGGTAAGTGGAGAATGTGCACTGATTCTAGGGTAATTAATAAGAAAAATATTAGATATAGATTTCCTATTCCTAGAATAGAATATTTAATGGATTGTTTAGGGGGTTCTAAGTACTTCTCAAAGATTGACTTGGAGAGTGGGTACTATTAGATTAGAATGAAAGAGGGTGATGAGTGGAAGTTAGCCTTTAGGACTATAGAGGGGCTATATGAATGGTTAGTAATGCCCTTTGCACTGACCAATGCACCTAGTACTTTTATAAGGGTCATGAATGAGGTCTTGAAGGATTACATAGGTGTGTTTGTATTTTTCTACCTAGATGACATCCTCATTTTTAGTAAAACAAAGGAATAGCATATCAAACGCTTGGAATTAGTTGTGAAGAGGTTGCAGGAGGTGGAGAAGCTCACCATAAACCTTGAAAAGAGTGAGTTTATGAAGAAAGAGTTAGTCTACCTAGGATTTGTAGTATCCCAAGGTGACTTGAAGATGGATGAGAGTAAGGTTGAAGCAATTTTGAGTTGTCCTACTCCTAATATAGGGATTGAAGTTAGGAGCTTCCATTGATTATCCCAATTCTATAGGATATTTTTAGGAGGTTTAGTGAAATATGTGCACCAGTCCTTGATACTATTAAAGGAGGACTTAAAAAAAAATTTGTTTGGACCAAGTAGGCCAATGAAGGACTTGATAAATTTAAGAGGGAAGTAACCACCCAACCAATACTGGTTTTACCAAGTTTTGATAAGCTTTTCATTGTGGAGTGTGATGCTAGAAACATAGTAGTAGGTGCAGTTCTAAGTCAGGAAGGAAGACCAGTAGCCTTATTTAGTGAGAGGCTTAATGAGGCAAAGTCTAGATATTCCTCATATGCTCTTCAACTTAATGCATTGGTGTAGGCTCTTAAGAAGTGGAGGCACTATTTGTTGCCCAAATAATTTGTGGTTTACACTGATAACTAGGGCTTAAGATACATTAACACCTAGGAGAAACTTAGTTTGAGGCATATCAAACGGATGGAGTTTTTGCAATCATACACCTTCACTATTAAGCACAAAAGGGGGTGAATAACAAGGTAGCAAATGCCCTTAGTAGGATATTTATCACCATCCAGAAGATTTAGTTGCAAAGGATAGGAATCAAAGGATTCAAATACCTATATGAGGGGGATACTGATTTCTCAGAGATTCATAAGGTATGTACTAATTTTGAGAATCACTTCCATAGTGAGTTTGTAGACTATACCTTGCATAATGGCTTGTTGTTTAAAGGGAAATAGTTATGTGTTCCAAGGGGTTCCATGAGGGAGAAAATCATCCAAGAGAAGCACAATGGGAGTTTGAGTGGACACTCTGGGTTGAATAAGACCCTAGACTTAGTGGAAAGGTTCTATTGGTTGCCTAAAATGCAGAAAGATGTTATAAGGTATGTGGAGGAGTGTGGAGTATTTCAGAAGGTCAAGGGGACATCATCAAATGCAGGTCTTTACCAGCCATTACCCATCCCAAATAGACCATGGGAGTGCATAAGTATGGACTTCATAATGGGGTTACCTAGGACTCCAACTAGTTTAGATAATTTGTTTGTAGTTGTGGACAGATTCAGTAAAATGAGTCATTTCATTCCATGTAAGAAAACTCATGATGCTAGTCACATTGCCCACATTTTCTTCAAGGAGATAGTTAGGATACATGACTTACCAATAATTATTATTGCAGACAAAGATGTAAAGTTTATGGGGCACTTTTGGAAGACCCTATGGAGAAGAATAGGAAATGACTTATCTCATGTATCTGCATATCATCCTCAAACAGATGGTTAGACATAAGTGATCAATAGGGTTCTTGGAAATTTGCTAAGATTTTTGACAAAAGAGTATGGGCAAGGATGGTAACAAGTTATCCCATGGGAAGAATTTACCTATAATGATAGCACAAATAGGACTACTTGTAAGAGTCCATTTGAGATTATATATGGGTTACACCCAAGGGGTGTAATGGAGCTCAGAGACTTGAAAGGATATGAAGGAATCATTGGAAATGTAGATGATGTTTCACATTCAATGATAGAAGTCCATGAACAAGTGAGAAAGACTCCAGTGGAGGCCAATCAAAAGTTGAAGGCTAAGAAATATGAAGGGAGAAGAGACCTACAATTTAAGGTATAAGACTTGGTGATGGTATCTTTAAAAAGGATAGATTACAAAGGTTAATACCAAGCAATTTACAAATGAAAAGGATTGGACCATGTAAAGTGGTAGCCATGTATGGTGCCAATGCCTATAAGATAGATCTATCAAAAGAGATGTCTATTTCCCCCATTTTTAATATGAAGGATTTGATTCCATCCAAAGGACCATAAATAGATGAAGAATATTATATTATAGAGGTATCTAGGGATTTGGAGGAACTCAAAGTACCTGTTCAAGTGAAGCCACAAGTGGAAAGAATTCTAGATTCTAGGGTGAAGAAGAAGACAAGAAAGAAAGAGTATATGGAACACTTGGTGAAATGGGAACACCAATCTGAAGAAGAAGCTACATGGATACCAAAGGATGAATTCAAGAAACATGGAATCAGTATGGAGTTCATCACACCCAAAAGTACCTTGATCTTCTTGTTGCAGGGGGAGGATGGTGCAGAAGCACCTTAAGGTCTAGTAGAGATCTTTAGCACATTTTGGCTTCAAGGTTGGTTTGGCCAACCAAAACTTAATAAGGACTAAAATATAAAGTCCCATAGTTTATTTAGTGTGTGTTTTGAGTTAGTTGTGTTTAGTTTAGGGGATTTGGTTATCCAATTAGGATCTAGTGTCCAAATTCTAAGAAGTCCACCAAGTGGTCAAACTTGGGTTTAGACCCCAAAATGGAGTGAAATTTTGGATTTTGGTTTTTTTAGGTCTTATATGATGATTTGAAGTCAATTTGGGTCATTAGGCATAGTCGTTTGACAAAATGCAAAAAGTTGTAAAAGTTGCTAATGACAACTTTTCAATTTTGAAAAGTTGTCATGATAACATTTCCTAGAATTTAGGAAAGGGATTTAATTGTGCCAAAATACCAACCTTAGGGTCTGATCATGGAGGGATAGAATATTTAAGGTAGTAGAAACCATAATATAAGGGTTGGTCATCATATTGTATGGACTAGGTATTGCATAGGAAGAGTTTTAACTAATTTTTTGTAATAGAGCTTTGATCTAGTTGTTTAATGGATTGAAAGTGTTGAATTAATGCATTGAGAAATTTTGTATTGACATGTAGAAACTTATTGTGGAATTGGTTTAGTTTTTTGGTGTCACTGGTTAAGATTTTGTAAATTCTTTCTCTTTTACTCGTTCGTTGTCTGGTTCTGACCCAACCATGTAAATATGAACCCCTATTTAATTCCCATGGTTTAAAAACTATGGCCTCTTGGAATCAAGTAGGGGAATCCTTATATAGTGTAAATATTTCTTCTGGAGTCATTTTTTGTAGGGAAATAATTTTTAACACCAAGCCCTAGGAGAGTGCCACTACATTCTGGTTAGGATCTTGGATGAGACAACAACAATAAAGATTTCTATATGGATTAGATGAATCCAATCAAAGGTGGGAATATGTAGAGGGGAGGTTCCTCAATAATTGGATGCAAGGATATTATCAGAGGGGTTGAATAGATCACCTAGTTCAAGCTAAGAAGGAAGGCTAGTGTACATGTTCCCTAAACCCTTAAAAATAGGGTTTTCTTGAAAATCCTATGTACGGAGAGAGTGAGATACTAAAACCTAAGAAATCCTAGAGCTTAGGTAGTCACTAGAAGGAATCCATAACTATTTTAGAGGGTTTTTAAGGTATTTAGTGAGGAATATCAAGAAAACCAAAACCAGGAGGCCTAATTGAGCAAAAAGGCTACAAGGCCTCCAAACAAGAAAACCAAGGACTCGATTGGAAATCTATTTGAGATTCCATCCAATGGAGTTGGAAAATATTTGCATATTTCCTAGAATTTGTTAGAGAGACCATCCTATTAGCCAAGATAGGTTTGGGAAGTTTAGTGGTTCAATAGAGTCATTGGTGCAGAATGAGGTATACAAGGGATTAGTGGTATTTTTGAAGTTGGTGGGAAGTTCAAGGTGAGAAAGGGGATCATTGAAGAATCCTATGGTTAGGGTAGAGAAGGATAACCTAAGAAGGACCAAGGAGAGGTCTTGATTGGAGAAAGAGTGCTCTTGAGATTGAGCTCCCCATCATAGGTCTTCAACTTCCATCCAATATGATCCACTCCATGATCCTGACTATCTTCCAAAAGATCCCATCAACCCTACAAAACCTAATCATGATCCCCCTACATATAAAATTGGTTCATCTACTTTCATTTTGGCAGGTATACTTCATGATCCTATCATGCCTTACATACCCCCTCCACCTCAAAAAGGACTTCCATCCTTCTATAAAAGTAGCAAGCATCCCTTTTCTAAGAAGTTCTTCCAAATAATACATTGGCAAGGAAAGGGGTTGGGCATTCACGAACAAGGCATATTAGAACCCCTTATATATAATAGAAAACTCCAAAAATCATGGCATTTACTACATGGCTCACACTTAAGAATTTGGTACCATTCATATATCCTACATTCATCTATATAAACACAAGCATACATTAAAGTCTTCAAAAATTCCATCCATCTTGGGTCCTTATATCCCTCCACCACCTATTCCTATTACTTCTTACTCACAATCCACGTATCCTACCCCAAATAAAGATCAACAAAGGCACACATCCTTGAAACATTTTTCACCATATATCCACATGAACCCTCCATATCATTCATATCCATCCATGACCCCAACACCTTTGGAAGAAATTTAGAATCCAAGAAAGAAAACATCAGATCAAAAATCCATGTGAATTCAAGGATATACATGTACAATCTAATTGACATTTATATACAAACAAAAATATGATCCCAAAGAAAAAGGAATATCTAAAAGGCCATAAAATACCATCAAACAAAAATAAAAATCAAACAATATGTGTTCCTAAATCTCTTTTAGAAATAATGTGTTCTAAGGACCTACAAAAGAATAAAAAATCAAAATCCATGTGGATTCCCAAGAGGCTTCTTGAAGTATAGTTTCCCAAAAAAAATCAAGTTGGCATCAAAATTTACTATCCCTCCATTTAACCTTTTCCCACCTTCCAAATCCATTTAGGGTCCTTATATCCCAAAATTCATATCCAATCCTCCATCAAATCCAAAATCTCCTTTTCCTCCATCATGCCATCACCCCTCAAGGTGTCTACCAATGTTGATCTTTCCCACATTTCCATCCAATCAAAAGTAAGTCTTCTCACAATCCCTCCATTATTCAACACATATTTGCTATCCTTACATCCGGCCTATACAATCCTATGCATAAACCATTTCCCTAGTCCATATTCATCCCCCTTTTTCCATCACCCTATCAACATCTTTGAGTATACCTTCAATATCCCTGGTCTACTATAGCACATCATTCAAAGCTATAATCTAAAGAACAAGATTCTTAAGTCCTTCCTCCATGTCCAATCATGAGTCCATTCTCTTTTAGAAAGTTAAAATTACGAAAAAAATGAGAAAAATATAAAATAGTTGTAGACACCTAAATCTGATTAACCTAATTCAATTATATTTAGTGCCTTCTGATACATATCATCTAAGTAATTAAGAATTACCTAATTGACCTATATCATCCCCTAGCCCTAGTTAATTCAATTAATTTTCTATAGTCTTGATTAATTATCAAAAGAAACCAATAGCTTAATAATTAATCATACCATATTCCCCTATTATTGAATGAATATGTTATTTATGTAATTCAATTCATTAATATTCCCTTTAACCCCTAACCTAACCTATCTAAACCACCTAACCCTGAGTTCTAACTCAACCCAACCCCTTCACACATGCTAACCTAACCAATCCCAACCACCTAACTCAGAGTTCCAATCAATCCCAACCTCTTCACCCTTGCTAATCCTATCTTAAACTCTAACCCTAATCCTAATCTCTGCCTAATGATGTCACATTCCTAATCTTTGGATTAGGAATTCAATCCCCTCCCCAAATTCAACTTTCTCAAGCTCTTTCTTATCCCTTCACCCATGTCTCATTAATGCCTCATAAATTCTCTTACACCCTCATTAATAACCTTATCTTCTAGAGTCTTCTTGGCTCTCTTCCCTAAATGGTCACATTCCTCCCTCTTTTCAACCCAATCATTTTGTGACATGAGTCACAATATGATGCAATTTAAGAAGCACAATCTATGTACTCTCTTATAGGTGCACCGAGACCTCTCCTCAAGATTGCATCCTGGCCCTTGATTCCTCACCTATTTTCTATAAAAGAAACATCTTTCCTTCACATTTTTCATCCACTTTCCATGCAAACTTATAATGCCATTTTCAGTTCATAATCAGTCATTTTGAAGCAAAATCATAGCTTGAAGCTTCGAGCACATCTTGAGCACACATCCATAGGCATGAAAACATCAAAAGGGAGCTTAGATTTGGTTTTGAGGAGGTTTGCACTTCTTTATTTCCTTATTGTTTAAGTTTTTCTTTTTAGTTCAATCTTGCGTGTAGTCTTGATTTTTAGTTATTAAATGCTTTAATCTTATTATTTTATTTCTTTATAGCTAATTTTCATATCTCACAATAGTCACCTTGATAAAAACTAGGAAAACAAGTGTCTTGTGTGACACAAAATAAGAGAAAAAAAAAAGAAAAGAAATGAAAAGAAAAAATAAAATAAAAAAGAGAGAAGAGAAGTAGTTCGTCCACTTGTGAAAACCTGGCAAACAGGAGCTTTAGAAAAGCACCATGATTAAAACTTGGAAAAGAGGTGTCGTGTGTAATTTATGAACAAGTGTCTTGTGTGACACAAAAAAAAGAGAAAAAATGAAAAAAAAAATGAAAATAAAAAAGAAAATAAAAAAGAGTGAAGAGAAATAATTCATCCACTTGTGAAACCTGGAAAACAGGAGCTTTAGACAAGCACCATGATTAAAATTTTGAAAAGAGGCATCATGTGTAATTTATAAACCTCTTGCATTCTATACATGGGGATAGATTTCATTTATGTTATCATATCAAACCCCTATCATGTCCTTCATTATCCTATCCATCATTTCCTCCATTATCCCTTCATCCCTCATATCCATTATCCTACCATGCATCCATGTTCCCCTTTTTCCATCTCCTTATCTTGACATCCTATTAGGCATCCTATACATCATATTTTCCATATTTCTTTCCTGATCACAACCTTTGGTACATATCTCTTATCTTGTCCATTCTTGATCTTGATTTTCCTATCATTGCCGTATCTAAATCCCTCTCTTGGTATTGATAGGAAATAATGGCATAAAATGAAAAACATGTTTTAAAAATCCCCTTTACATTCCCACTCTTGTGAACCACTTGTAATTAAATGCACCATGTCATCACCTTATCTTGTCATGTACAATTCTTTTGATTGTAAAAAAAACATGTTTTCCTCTTGTCAGACAGTCCATGGCAGTCAAATCATCCTCATTATCATCATAAAGTTGTCAGTATCCTTCCTTTATCCATTTTCATTCTATTGGCCTATTCATAATGTCCCTATAATGATAGATACTGGGGTAAAACAAATATGTCTTTCTTAGACATAAAATATCCTAATTTAAAAAAAAAATTAAATAATGTCCTAAAAAATCCAAAACAAATGTCATGAAAAAATCCTAACAATTCTAAAAATGTCTAAAATCCACTAAAAATTGTAAAATGTCCTAAAGAAAATATATAAATTAAATCATATCTAAAAATTCTTACAATAAAATCATCTATATCATGACAAGCAAAAATTGACATCAAACATCAAAACTCATATCAAAATAATGAGATTCATTAATCAACAATGGACTCATATGACTTGTCTTTATCAATAATCAAATCTCTCATCAACCAAATCTATCAAAAAAAACAAATGTCTTATATAGTGAAAGATACACTTGAAACCTAACAAATTGGTCTTATATGAGTAGTCTATTTCTAGAATAAGACACGTCCACATGAAACATCAATCCAAACAATGATTAGTAAGGTTGTTGAAAAAGTCATTCATGTCATCTTGTTGTCAATTTATCTTTCACAATTGAGTTCCTATTCTCCTCAAGGATACCACTGTGGTGAGAGTGGCCAGGATGGTTCATAATATTATTTTATTTGTTTTTGTTTTCTGGATTGTTTTGATGAATTCTAAGACAATGATTTTTAGAGTGTCTGTGATAGGTACAATCATTTTTGTTGGAGTCACACATACCTTGACTCCAAACATATGAACCCTAGGATGGAGTGAAACATTCCTTGTCTATCTTTTGAGTGTTATTCAAACAAAGAGATCATAATAATATTCAAATGGTCAATATCTAGATGCTTCAAGTATCTCTTTTCCAAATAAGGCACAATGATGAGATTGTTGTAAATATTTTGTATAGACACAGATTCATCACCTTTGATTATCAAATCCTAGTTCACAGCTAGATAAGTCTTTCATATTAATTTGGTCTTGTCACTAAAGTTTCTTCTATCAACCAAATCATTCAATAAGTCAATCAAATCAGTCAATCATCCAATTGGTTAAATCATTCAATCAATCCCCACTTGTCTTATACAAGATGTATCTTTCCTAAAACCATATGTTGTCACTTATCTTATATTGGATAGGTCTTTCCTAAACCAAAAATGATTCTTATCAACCATCTCTATGTCCAATATCAATCTAGTAATCATAATCATCTACTAGCATTCTTCACTTCTTACTAACCATTCTTAGTTGTCATCATATTTTATCCCATCATATAACATTCATATTCTTCTTTTGAGAGATCATTTATCACTTTGTTGTACAAAAATCTCTCGAGGGGGCATCAAATCCACCTACTGTCACTGGGGCAGGACATAAACGAGATATTCTTTGACACAATGATCAAAATGTCATTGTATCAAAGAGGCACAAATGTAGACATCCAAAATTTGTTCATGCTTGTGAGTTTGCATTAATTGATAATTGTTATTCTATTAATTAAATAATTGTTTAATGAATCATCTTTATTCCTCCTTAAATCAATATTTTCATCATTTAATCATTTATTGGATATTATTTAAATATTTAATATTATTGAAATCAATTAACCTTTAATTAAGTAGGCTTTACTATTTAATTAAATTCAATTTCTAAAGTCCCACAATTCAAAAATTTACTTTTAATTATTTAAATTGACTAATAATTCCTCCAAACTAAATTAATTGTTTTTAGGAAAAACGTCTGTAGACCTGAAAATTATATTAATACCAAAGAAAATTTACATACTAATTCATATGGCCAAAAATAACTAGATAGTATCTTTGAAGCTAGCACCATACAACCATTACACCCAAAGTGGTAAAGAGAAATTACACAAATACACAATATGTCCTTGTTGATGCAACATAAAAGAGAGACATGTTGGAGAAGCTACAATGTGTTAGCACTGTAGATTGAAATTTTTTCAAATTCCAAGCTTTAGCAATTTTCCTGCATCTTTTGGTTCAAAATCCATGTCTTTTCATGTCAAAAAGTCAAATTATGGTTAAGTCTTCAAAATGCCTTGTTTCAAGCTTTAATCGCACAGTTGCACTGGCTTTTAAAATGTCTTTTTAAGTGAGTGAGTGAGCAACGAGTCATTTTAGGTTGAATCATGGAGTCGCGGTCATATCTTGATGAGCTAAGTTGGTAGTGCGAGTAAGCGATATGGTCTTTAAAGTGTATTAATTGCACAATCGAGATGTCTTTTTGAGAATCAGGTTGTTAGTCAGAGACTAATCGAGTTGAAAAATTTATGTTATTCATTCACTTGTGAAGGTTTGAGTCTTAAGTTAAAATGCTCAGTGAGTCAGTGAGCGGTTAAGTTTCGATGTATCGCACAATTGCAGTGGTCTTATGTCTTTCATTTTTGGGTCCGCGATTGAGAGAGAAGTATAAAATGAAGTCTAGTCTCTCACTTGGGTTAGATTTTATTCATACCTTTTCAGCCTATGAGTGCACAAGAAAGTCATGTTACCAGCATCACTCACTCATCCAAATTCTAATCAATGTTCTTTTTGCAGTGCGAGTAAGCGATGAATTATGTTTTGGTTATCATATGGTTCCACTCACTCAATCGTGCAGGAGGTTTTCAAGGTTTTGAGGTCAGCAAGTGCGTGACTAAACAAACCATGTTGGTTACCACTCACAGATGATATGCTGATTAAATTTTTTTAGCCTGCGAGTGCGCAATGAAGGAAATTGGAGGTTGTCGCTCAGTCGCTCATGAAAAAAGTTGAGTCAGAAAGATCAACGAGTGAGCAATTGATGAATCATAAAGTTTGTATGAAGATACTCGCTTAGTCACGAAGGATATAATCACCAATAATTTTCAGTAGTGAGTGCACGATTCTAAATAACAAAGGGGTTATCGCTCACTTGCAGATAGTTTTTAGCTAAAGTATTTTGCAGTGCGATTGAGCGACCAGATAAAAGTGCATCAAGAAAATGGTTATTGCTCACTCGTGAAAGTAGAAAAATAGAACAAAAGTACATAGTGACTATGCAACTAAACAATTGATTCATGACTATTTTGAGTCATCAATCACTCTGGCACATCCAAGGATGATGATAAAGAGATAAAAGAGTGCGCAACAGAGGAAGGATTGAGCGATGAGTTTTTACTCGCTCACTCTCGTAGTTTTCAAAAGGGTAAAGTGTTGAGCAGTGAGTCTACGATTGATGTAAGGAATAGTGTTTTCTCTCACTCATGCAAGTATAAGTATAAAAGACAAAGAGGTAGCGAGTACATGATTTCTCAATGATAAAGTTGCATTCTAGGTCATTGCTCAATCGTGAATGACATAAACTCAAGCAAAGAAGAGACTGCAAGTGCACAACTAGTTGTAAGAAAAGGTCTTATCACTCACTTGCAAGGACAAATTTGAATGTAAGAAAAAGGATAGAGAGTAAGTGACAAGTTGACAAGTGGCTCATGCAAGGCTTACAAAGGAAAAATGAGAAAAAGTGAGTACTCTTTTCCAGCAAGGATTAAGCAATGTGAATTTATGGCAAGATTAGTTACATAGAGATGATTGTATGACACTGCAAGTGTGAAAATTTAACATTCAAGTAGACAAGATGCCGATTAGATGGCTATAAATATGACTAATTGAGCTTGATTTTGTACAACTCTTGTCTATGCCTTGAAGATTTTGCCTTGAAAGAAACAGAGCTTTTTTTTTTGAGATAGAAATTTGAGAAGGAAAGATGAGTCAAGCTACTACCAGTGATGCCTCACAAGGGTCTGCAAAGAAGAAGTTTGCAGCAAAGAAATATAGAGAGGAATTGGTAATTTGTTGACTGGGACATTGAACACAAACAGTGCTCACTGGGATGAGTGGAAGGATAGATGGTGTCAGTGTAGAAATCCTGTCACTATAGGCTACTCAAGTAATACTCTATTTCATTATTTCTGGAACAATAGAGTTAAAGTTGTCCCAATTTTTAATCCCTAGGAATTAAACATGGCTAAATTAATTGTGCCTAATATATATGTGGACATAGAGTTAATCAGGGAATTGGCTAAGAATTATTTCCTAGTAGCTAGGGTAATTAGGAAAAAGAACAAGGAAGCCCTAGTATATATCAATAGAAGATCAGTAGCAGAGGTTGTTGGGATTACTGGTGCATTGTGCATGGAAATTTATGTGGAAATGATAAAAGAAGACTATAAAAAGAGAGAAAAATTCATCAAGAAGTATGAAATGCCCAGATTCATGCCTAGGGTATACAGAAACCTAGTAATTACCCTAGACAATGTCAAACCTCCATTTGATTTGTCTGTGTTTCATCACTATGTCAAGTGCAGAGTATATGGCTTGAGTAGGGTATTAGGATTTGATGGAGATTCTACTATTGCTAAGGACCTACTAATGATGGCAATGAACATTCAACAACCAGAGGTTAGTTTGGGTTATGATTATGTGGGATACTTAGTTGAAGCTATACATGTAGCATTGGTAGATATATAGAATGATAGCCTAGTCCCAACTTTCAAACATTATTCTCAGCTAATGTTTATGATTCTATTCTACAACAAGACCTCCATGGATGAAGAGCTACAACTGTTTGATTTAGAATATGGTGTCAATATGCCAATTCAAAGATTGACCCTAGTATGCGACAATTCCTCTATAAATCCATCTTTTGTATGTTTCTCTAATTGGATTGTGGATCCAATCTTTGATTTACTAGGAGTTGATAGGGAGAGATTACCAGGGAGAGATTACCAATTGGAGTTTGGAGGATATTAAGGCCTTACCAGTCTGTTGAAAATTGGCCAATCTCTCACGATTGGGGAGATTTCTTTTTCTTTGATCATTTCACTATCTTTAGGGTATATGTTTTTTCTCAACCTCCTCACATTCTCCCCAAATTTGTGCCTCTTAGAATTGCATTTCTAGATTTCATTTGGAAACTTACTTGGGTTGATAAAGAATTCCTAGAAGGACATAGGAGGGGTACTTTTGTCCCTAGATTATGGGTGGGTTTTGATTTTTCTATTGGTAAAAGAGTATTTGATTTAATCAATGACTTTCTAAAGTATTTTAGAATGTCCACAGTTGTTGTTAGATTCTGTAATGTCCCCGCCAGGGAATCCATAAGGAATCAGGTCTTATGACCAAAATTGCAACTCATTTTTTTTTTAACATTACAACATTACTACTCCACATTTACATTCCTTAAGGTTCCCTTAATGTATTTCATTTACAAACATATTTACATTACTTATCCAAAATGAATTTCATTTCCTTTCTTTACTTTCACATTTAGAACTTAAGAGATAGGGTAAGAAAATAACATTTCATTTACAATTATATCCCTTACTTTATATACTAATTCCATTTCTCCTTCCTACACATTGAATAACTATTCATTACTAATCACATTTCAACTTTAGCATAATAAACATTTTTCTTTCATT
>MU225287.1:1920458-1940028 GCA_018584345.1 Thuja plicata | reverse complement strand
ATCATAATATAAACATCATAACACAAATCAATGTAAAACATTTTACTGATAGATCATTTCTAGCCATTCATCATTAAATCATAACTCATTTAATATGTCCAAATAACTGCAATAACCAATTATATATTCTCAAATATCTCATAAAATGCTAAATAAATAATAATCATAGTCCATCATAAAACCCAAAGTGTCAAAGCAATAGTCTTGTCTGTCTAACATAGGAAGATTCTAGGGTGGGCATTACAGATTCTGTGATCCTAAATTTTTTGTAAAAATACCTCTGAAAGGTATGGTTTCCTGGGTAACTATCAAAGATCATGAGACATTGGATGAGGAATATATTGTGAGAAACAAGTTGGAAAAGGATGAAGTCTAGGAGAGAAGAAGGAAATGAAATGATCTTCTTAGGGTAGAAGTTGAATGGAAGGAATTAGACAAGACTTTTTTTGGTTTCTTCCTTGACCTCCCATACTTGAAGAGAATGGAGGAGATGCTTAAGTCTTATGACACTTTGATGGCACAAGTACCACAGTTCTGTGTTGAGGATCCACAGTCCCAAGGATCCCCAATTCCTATTGCATTACATGACCAGGAACATCAAGAACAACAAGAGGAACAACACAAAGAAGAAGAAGAGGTTGGTGAAGAAGCTACTTCTGCTAGAGAGCCACCCAAGAAAAAAAAGAAAACAAATCACAAGAGGGGGCAGGACATGAAGAGTATGGCCGAGGCTTTGATAATAGAGCATGGAAAATATTCTAGGAAGCTAAAAAGGCAATTGCAAAATGAGCCACAAGCTAAAGGTAAAGGGGACAATCAAATGGTACTATTTGGAGAGGCTGATGAGAGGGTAATGATAGAAAATGAATTCATGAAAGATGATGAATTCATAAAATCTGAAGAGTTCAAGAGATTCTTAATCAAACTAAATCAAAAGGATTTAAGGAGAAACCTAATCACAGGAGAAGGTTGGGAAGAGAAAAATGAGGAGAATGTAAAGAAACTCCAAGATTATGATCCTGAGAGTGAATTAATCACTATGGAGCAAGCCAAAGTGCTAGTAAAAAATAGTGGGGTACTATTCATGCCTGGTTGGGACTTACAATCCACATTTATTATAGATCAAATCAGAAGGTAGGAAGACCCTCTAATGAAAATAGAGGTTGAGATTGATGAAGTATTGAAATGATTAGGATTTGATCCTAAGTCCAAGACTTTATCTATCTGGTCCTTGGCCCCTTCTACATAGAAACCTCTGGTTATGACAATAAGCTAGGAAATGAGGGGAGATAAGATGATATGGAACTTGCAAAACACCAGTGACACTAAGATCGCCCAGTTAATGACCCAAGTGTCCTTCATGAATTTGGAAAAAATAGAGGACTTGTCAAAAAGATATGAGACAACATTTGGCCAAATGATGACCCTGGCAAAAAAGCATGAAGAAGTAGTGGTTCATAACCACACATTAGAGGAGAAAATTTTAAAACTAAAGGAAGAGTTGGAAGAAAGTAAGAGAGCAAAAACTCCAGCCCTATGGGAAGCATCAAAAGATGAAACAAATGCTACAGTAGGGACAAAAGATGACTCAACATTCGTAGAAGGCCAATCTAAAGAGTTGTCATAGGGACAAAATACAAATGTCATGACTATCATATTGCCTATATTGCAACATCAAATTGATATTTTGAAGCAAAAGACTGACATAATATACACATTATATGGCTCATTGCATGAAGCCTCAAAGATAGCAACTGAGGCCATGACTTTCCTGGAGCTCACTTTCAAGTTCTGGTTAGGGAAGGCCAGAATAATGGATAAATTGAAGACAACTATCTTGTATAGTGATGAATTTCCTAACAAAGTATCTGACACTATTGAGGTGATTAGTGAAATGAATGATACTTATGCATTCTTTAATGGCAAAGCTGAGTTGATTGGTAACAATTTGTAGTTTTTTGGTGATCACTACCCTCCCTTGATCCCAAAGATCTACGATGAAGCTGGCACTATAAAGAAATAATAAGAATGGATAGCTGAGTTTGATGGGATATTTAAGGATGAAGAGATGAAGTAGTGCCTGGAAAAAGATACTGAAGCCAAGTATTGCAATGAATTAATTGATAACCTCTTCAAGGTTGAAAGAGATATGGAAAAATTTGTTACTGAGGCTAGAAAAACTGTGGATGCTAGGTGGATAGAAGCTATTACCAAGCTAGAGTAGGAGAAGACTTTTGAGTGGCCCACCGCCAATGAGGTGAATAGGTGGGAGGTAAAGCTAAAAGGATAATAACGATATTTTCAAACTGCAACAACAAATTTTGTTCAGGATTCTCCAACTTTTTCCACCTATGTTCTATTGTAATTTTGGCTTTTTTGTCAATTTTAAAGGTTGTTGTAAAAGATTTTGTAAATCTTTCCCATGTAGTCTGTAGCTTGTTGCATCCTTAGTTATAAAAGGATCCCAAGACTACTGGGAAAAGGATAGCCATTTTTCATTTTGGGGGAATATAAGTTGAAGTTGTAACCTCTGTCTTAAGACCAATATATTTGAAGTAGGGTTTTGAAATTCACTTTTCAATGTGTTATGCCCTGCATACCCATCCCTACATTTTGTGTGCAAAATGTTGGGTCCCCTATTTTTCGCTTTGGCTCTTGCCTTGCTTTCTTTGTTTTCTTTGTTTTCTTCTCCAGGCTTTCCCTCCCATGAGGTTTATTTTCCTTTTTTTTATTTTCTTTCATGCCTCTGGGACATTTTCCTAGAGCTTGTTGTTCTTTCTAGAGCTAGATTCCAGACTTTGGGATTCTCTGCCACAATGTCTTCTTCCCGCAAGAAGGTATGGTCGCATGGAATCCCTAGGCCCGGAGTCCAGAGGTTTGCCTATTCCAGAGTTTGCAGGGGAAAGTGTAACTTTATTTTACCTTGGGTATAGATAGAAATTACCTACCACTTTTACAATTACCATGATTAAAAGCACTTAGAGCTTTCAGAGATTCCTAGGCGATTAAACTGTAATTAAGCTGCGAATTACTTTATGCTTAGTGGTTGATTAAAATTTGATTTTTGGTGCTGGTTAGTGATCATTTGAAGGTTAAGATTGTTGTAGAGCACTCTTGGTGCCCTTCTCCCCTTGATTTATTTCATGCTTCCAAGTAGGTTCTTTGGTTTCTTCTTTTGTTCTTTCTGGTTTTGTTTTCATCTCATTTTTGTCGATTTTGCAGTTTCCATTTTTTGTGTTTCACTTCTGGTTTGCCTCCCATTGGTGGGTTGGTTCTACCAAAGGGTTGTCTTCCCTCTGTAAAGTTGTAAGCTAGTGTTTATAATGTACATTTTCTAGGGTAGGTCTCAGGCCTGCATAAATATGTATAGTCATGTAAATAGTTTGTAAAGCTTGTAAATATTGTATATCTTAGTATGTATATGTTTTGGTTTTCGGCCCTCTGTGATTTTGTATATATTTCTTGTGTATATCCTCCCGAGTTGATGAGTTCCTTGCGCTTTTTCATGTGTTTTCACTCACCAAAATAAGCTTATTGAGATGGATTTTCCACAGTTCAAACTCGACACCTCCCTGGTTCAAGCCATGGTGGCTTTCTCTCTCCTTTGTCTCATTGCCTTAATGGAGGGATTAATTTCCCATGAGTGGGCATTCAAACCACATCTAATTTAGCATTATTTTACCCAGTGTCAGCCCACTTGTCACCTTTAATGCCTTTATGTCTCCTCTCACATGACCACGTGCCAATCCACGTTAGCCAAGTATGGTTTCTCTTTGGTCACATCAACACGGTAACGACTAGTGCATCCAGACTCTGGATCCTGAGTAACCCCTTGTCTTTCATTTCCTCTTGTCACTTGGTTCAACACCCCAGAGTCTAATTCACATCTATTTTAAGTACTCTAGGATTTTTTGACATATGCTAACACTTGTTGGACAGGTGCAGGGTTGTGACAATTTCCCCAAAGTTTTAAGGTTCTTTATGTATACCATGTTCTAATGGTTCTCTGATCTTGTAGGTTGTAGATAAGTTGATCAAAAATGTCTAAAGTAATCACCCCTCCTAATATCCTAGAGCTACCTACCACTTCCACCAAGGAAACCACCAAAACCAAGGATGAGAGGTTGTTAGCAAATCTACCCTTGACCTCTAGATATCCAAAGGAGGGTGTTCTCATGGGATCCAAGGTGGATTCCAGAATTCAAGAAATAACAGATACAGAGCTCAGATCTTTGGCTGAAATGCAAGGCTTGATCCAAGCTGTTTACAGGTTGAAGGTCACCAGAGATAATTTGGCCACCCAGCTAGCTGCATCTGGCATCATCTAGGAGACAAAATTTCCATGTTCAGTGCAATCATTGGAGTTAATACTCTAGCTGGCAACTTTGTACAACACACCTACTCAGACCGTTCTACTTCTAGATCCCTAGCCACTACAGTATCCAGCAATAATTGTCACCTTGGATGTAGCAACCTTTTTCCTCAGGGCTGGGGATCCCATAGTTCAAAGGATCTATTACCCAAAATCAGGTCCAAACATTGTAGGAGTTTGAGGATGCCGCTCTTATCTCCCGACAATATCTTAATAGCCACTGGTTGAAATCTCCAAAGAGGGATTGTAGGAGGATGAAGATGGAAATTCCCTATTGGGATTTCAAAGAGCCCATTTAGGCAGGCATTATATTCTTGTGCAGGATCTTTGGATTGCCCCATGTCTGGGATTTCTCAGCATGGATGTATTACTTTTTGTACTGCATCACCACATGCAGTCAAAAATTTAACTGAATGGCTATCATAGCCAATCACATTAACACGTAGCTGAAGGGTGTTGTCCAGCATTCCAAGTTTTACATGACATCATACGTGCTATGGGCACTTGCCCAATAGAGACCAGATTTTCTAGGATTGGGAACAGTTGGGGAACTTGGAAATGGGCTAGGTCAAGTGACACCATGGGATCATTATACCCAAATATAGTGGGAACTCAGCTTCCTAAAATTCTGTCGGGTAAATGATGCTTTCATTTACCACAACATCCTAACACTTACTTAGGATTTTGGGTATTGACTATCACAGGTGGCGATGAATCTGGTCAGCAGCTATGGCCGCTATTTTACTCAATTCCAACACCACACCTATATTCGGGTGACTAACTTCTCTGGGAAACCCCATCTTCTTCCCTAGTATTGTGGGGATAGAATTATTCTTTTAGAATTCTACCAACAGATGATGGATCTACACACCTTCTTCACATTGAAGAAGGTCATCAATGTCCCATTCCCATTCTAATGTAGGAATTATATATGCAACCTCGCCGTAGCAAGCGAGGAAGATAATGAACTAAAAATCCTGGGACTAGTGGAATTCCACCACACTAGGAAAAACTATGATCCACTAGGAAAAATTTCCATAGCGCTTCCCCGGGCATCCCTGCCACATGAACAAGATATTGAAGACTTTTGGGCAGACTGCCAAGATAGTTTTGATCTTTGGGCTTGACACTATTCATGGATGAGCAAAGGGCTCTTGTAGGCCCTCGACCTTTGGAATTTTTTGAAGGGATTTTTAGATGATGGGTTGCTGGAGGATCTAGTGTATAAAGGACAAGGACAGGACAAATTAGATCTTCCTCCCATGGATGGGGCCACCTTGAAGGATCTGACAATTGAAGGGGTATGTCACCCTATTTTGGAGGCAAGTCACCAGTATTTTTCCTGGGTATGTCCCAAGAGCACCCAAAAGAAGCTAGTGGTTCGTAAGGCCTCTCTCTCTTATGCCAGCGTTGGACCTTCTTCATCCTCCAGCATCGCCGAACCAAGCATGAGAAAAGGAAAATAAAAAGAGAGCACTCTGGCCAAGGCACCTCCCCAAGTTCCCACCCTTCTAATGGACCAACTACATCAGAAAATGGAGTCGACAAGGCTGGCCAGCCAGAAGATAAGTACATAGATATCCTCCAGCCTCCTTGTAACTCCAATGGCATCTGCTTGCCCGGTGGGATCCCCATTATTGGCTGCAATGATGAGCAAACAAACTTTAACTGAGGTGGAGTCCACCAAAATTCTAGATACCGGGGTTCCACTGAAAAGAAAGAAGAAGAAGGTGACCCCTACACCAAGCGTAGCCACTAGTCTCGGTATGCCAGATGTTCCCCTGGTAGATGTTAGTTTGGACTCCCCTGAACTTGAAAATATTTCTGACTCCTCGTCCCTGCACGATGACTTTGATGAAACTTTCTCAGTGGAGGAGCTCGTAGACCTCCAACAAGGTATAAGTCATGCGGTGGAGAAAATTTCTGCTCAAGATAAGGAGGAGGCCCCTATAGAAAAGGAGATCCTAGAAGAAGAGGATACATTAGAACAAGAATTCCGGGAGGAAGCACAAAAGGGGCCTGAGTAGGAAAAGACACCGGTCCAAGAGACCAAGGATACACCAAGGAAACCCAAAGATGAACAACCAATGATTGGGAAACCTGGACCTTCAGGATCAACCATGCCCCCTTTCATTATGTTCCAGACACCTTTGGTTACTCTAGGCAATCAGGTGCCCCAGAGCACATTTGGTGAGGTGGTAACAGCGACCGCCTTGTTAAACTTTGGCCAGAGACCTCACCCACCCCCAGAGGGTATTCCGGTGGAGGAAAATGTTAGTAGAGGAGGTTGATGAAGCCCAAGAATAGCAGCATTAGATTGATCAGGAACCCCTAGACAATGAAAATATAGGATCAGCTAATGTCAGGAGGGATGAAGAGGTCCCTGAAAATACAAGTAATGTTGAGACCAGAGAAAAAGTTCCAGGCATCACCATAGAAGATGCCAGTATGGCAGAAAATGCTGAAGGTTCCAAAGAACAGGAAAAGGAATAGGAATAAGAGAGGGGGAAAGAGCTTGAAGATAATATACATTTTGGGAATGCACTGCCAGATTCTGAAGGGAATCTCGATGAACATGTCTTAGTAGTGAAGCTGCCCCAATGGCTGGTTGAATCAAAGAAAAGAAAGCCCTTGGCAGTAGCATCAGGTACTCCACTCTCGTTGGCCTAAATGATGGCCAAAAATGTGGAGGCTAAAAACCCTAAGAAAGAACGGATAGTCCATACTCTCCAGACTGGTCCAACAAGCAGCACAGTTGCGACTATCACAACACCCCCTCTAGGTGTAGATGTGGTGGCCGTAAGGCCCAAAGACTATAACATAACATAAATGGAACTAGGGAGGAGAGACAAGCAAGGTGAATTGGAATTTCTAAGGGAGGCCACAAAATCAGTAGAGGCTAGATACGTCAAGCAGGGTCAGAAGCTGAAGGAGGAAAGAGAGACTAATGTGAATCTCCTTGCGCTTCTGGTAGAACTAATACGGCCTTTGCTCGAGGTCCACTCCAGAACCCCTTCCTCTAGATTGCCTCTTGCACAGGGTGACGTGGATTCTCTATGGATTATGAAAAAGAAGGCGCAGGCTATAGATGGGTGGGCCACCGAGAAAGTAGCTGCCATGAGACAATTTCTAGCAGCATCCCTCCCAGACCTCTATCGGGTTGACACTTTTCTTAGCCAGGAAAATGGCTCCGCTCTTATATGGGAGAAATATTTAGCAAAGTATGAAAAATGGAAGGCCGAGCTGGAATAAATTTGCAACATAGGAGAAGAAGTTTCCATAGAGGTGGGGATTTTGGGAGATGAATCATATGATTCCCTCCAGGCCTAGTACTCTAGACTTGTCCTCGGGATTGAGGTATGAAAGGAACTAGTTAAAGCATTGAAAGAGAAAGTGACAGTGGCCCAATACCCCTTGGGCCTGTTTCAAGCATTCATGGCTAGAGTATCGCAAGTTGATCCCTTCACTAATGGAACATGTACCCTAGAGGACTATGTCCTCAGCAAGTTTGATGAGCAGATGGAGTCCTTGTATCCGCCAGTTGGAGATTTTGACCAGGGAAGGCTATCTAGATTATCAAAGATAATGATCTAATTGCATGACACTATCAAGATGGTGGATGAATTTTGGAATGGGGCCGGAGATTTTGAGGAAGTGTTGGAGGCTGTTCACAGTTGGTGGGACAACATCAGAGATGTAGATGAAGAAAGCATAAGCCAAGTGTTGGAGGCTTGGGAAAAATCATAAGGAACAATAAATTTCTCCGAAGTCTGGAGAATCTCACCAACCATGTATCGGTTGTATTCTTTATTCTTTGAGGTGCAAGATTCTGGATCCCAGAGTTTCGGATCCCACAATTTTGTATTCTTTAAGTGACCCATGTCCTGGTTCCCAAAATTGACTGGTCACTTTCAAGGAAATTAATGAAGGGTGTCAAAGAGAAGGTAACCATAACAAGGCACGTCGGCTCAACAAGAGGGTTCTCACAGGTGGTCTTCCCAAAGCACCGCTTCAATGTTACACCTAGCACATCAAAGATAGCAAGCCACTCTCCCATTTATGAGGCATGTAGCCTCGATCCCTGAGAGATTAGATTTCTTCTTTTCTCCTCTCAGCTCTCTTCTCGAGGCCAATTCCTCTACTACTCTTTTCTTTTCTTATTCACCTAGTGCATCAAAGATAGCAAGTCACTCTCCCATTTATGATGCATGTAGCCTCGATCCCCGAGAGATTGGATTTCTTCTTTTCTCCTCCCAGCTCTCTTCTCGAGGCCAATTCTTCTACTCCTCTTACATGTCAGACCTTTTCCATCTCGAGGTCTTTTGTAGTCTGGCGAAGGTAGTACTGGCCACCGGAAATAGTATTATATTGATAAGTGTAAACTAAGTTAGGTTAGTTTTAGGTCAAATCTTGTGTATAAATAATAAGTCTGACCTCATTCCAAGGGTCAAAAAAATTGATGATTTTGTAGTCCAGAGCTAATAGCATTTCAATTTTCTTAGTTCTTAATTGTAGATCTCAATGCTCCTTAGTTTCTAAGCTTTCAATATTTAAATGCTCCCCTAGAGCCACCATTGTTGTATGCACCAGTGCTTATTGAAAACTTGTTAATGAAGAAGGAAGGATTCTACCAATGAAGTTCTTAGCATTCTGATTTATGAGTTAATGGTATTTTATGTTACATGTTCTTTATGTCCCTTGTTCTGATATTTTAAGTAGATTAACAACCTTATTTTCCTCCGCTATTGATTAAATATGAACTGATCGTTCTGTTTTTCTTCAGTATTTAGTGTAGCATGTTAGAGCATGGTTGATATTTTGAATGTTTGGTATAATTATAGGTAGATGAAATACTTCTAACTTTGCAATATATTTTGAAGTTTATTTGGTTAAGATAATGAATGCTTGTAGGAAGCCTCACTTACCTAATTCCCCAGAGAAGATGACCCAAGATAACTAGCTATCCCCCCGAACAAAACAGTCACATTATTAACTAAGCTCCTACACTGTCGAGACCCAACTCTCACGTGTTTGAAGGCCCGGGAAATCTCATTTCCTTGGACAACATTTATAGGCAAAGTTGGCCGGTACCCCGATACCCAGTGAAAACTTACATTTGTTGGCGGACCTAGTCACAAAGACCCATCAAAAAAATGTAATAGCAATTTTTTATCATGAATACAGATGAAATCCATCAATAGTTTATGAAGCATATGATGAGTATTGTGTCTTCATTATTATGCTCTAAATGTTATTTAAATTGAATTCTCAAGGAATGTTCAATTTATGCATCTGTTAGGAATATTTTGAAATAGTTTTAGGGTTCTTTCAAGGAAAGACTAAAATTGCCTTAGAATTGTTTCAGTGAGATTCAAGGTTTATAATGAAATGGATGAATTAAATTTTCATATGTGTGAAGGTAGATATATAAGGTATATCTATTTTTATGTCAGATATGTCATTATTTTAAGTTCTTGTTCATGAGAAATTGGTTGTGAATACTCATAAATGACTCCATACCCTAGGATAAAATATTGGTCTGTTTTCCTTTAAAATAGTTGACTATCACTATTAAAATTGATCTTTACCCTTATGTTTGATCTGTCAAATAAATGTTACAGTGGTCAACCCCTGTAATTCCATTCACATTTTCTAGAATGATTCTATGATTTGATCATTCTAAGTTAAAAGGGTATTCCCACCTGATTTTATGGAGCTCAAAGTGTAGAGGGTTTTGAAACCCTATTTCTATCATTCTATATATTTCTTGATCAGTGTCTGGAATAAATAGAGCAAGCTTGTTGAGAGTATTTCATATGTCAACAAGAAAAGGGACTAATAGAAAATGGCGACTCTATTGGGGAATTTCAAGAATTGCGTGTGAAGGTTAGTGTGAAATCCTGTTTCACAATATATCAATTCCTTGAAATCTAATTTTTGAAATCACAAATTGTGTTATATCCTCTAAATATCATTGTTGAAGTGAAATTTTTGTTATTATTCCAAAACTCTTTTAGGTGGTGACTCCAAGTAATTGGTTATAGTGTTTCTAAGGGGAACATTAGCAGATCAAGTGTATAAAATTTCATTTCAGTTAGGATGAGGAATGCAAAGACAAACACAAAGAATCACTCTCAAGCAACATCAGAGAGTGATGTTTCTAAAAATTCTAGAAGGAACCATTCTAGGAAAGGAGAATCTTATAACAACACCTGTTGGAAGCCTAGATCTTTAGGTCCCAATAAGTGCTTAGGTACTATTCCTGAGAAAGAAATTAATGAACGTTTGAATCCTGAGTTTGACACCATGGGTTATTTTAAGGATATATTTAACCCTAGACCAAAGAATGTATATTAAGAAAAGGGGGAAACATCCTCTTATTTCAAGGGTATCCCTTATGAACGGGTTGAAGACCAAAAGATAGAAATTTTGATGAATATATATGATTCTTCCAGTTTTGATATTGAATGAGTCCTTGGAGATAATGACCTTTTGAAGAGGGAATTAGATGAACTACTACTTATCAAGTAGAATAATGATGAGGCTAGAGAGGAAAAAAATATAAATGTCATCACTGAGAGAGAAATTTTCAAGAAGTGGGTTGCCCAATTAAAACTGCTAGCTTGGGGTGCAAATGAGGGATTTCATGGTCTGAATAAAGAAATTTTTGGAGATATGGATATCCTGAGAAAAGAATGCCAAGAAAGAGAACACCTTCTTAAAGAAAATGATTCCTAAGATACAGGCCCTGTGGTGAGGCAAGTCATTAATTATGAAAGTCAAAAGCCTCCTAAGTCTCAAATATCTACACAAAATATATCAATAGCTAATGCTAGACAAATAGATGTTGATAAAGGAAAACAAAAGCTTACTGGCATTAAACTTTTTGAGCCTAAGGTTGAAGAGGGTATATCTCAGGATATGTTCTCACTTGATATGGAATCAAAAAGGGCTAGAAAGGCCAAATATGATACTGCAAAATAGTTGGAAAGGGCAGAATTAGAAGCTACTTCTATAGAGATGAAAAGAAAGATTGGTTTCTTAAGTTCTCCAGTTTATACCAATTAAACAAATGATACCAATATAGTTACTCAAACCATGCCTGTAAATACCTCTAATATTTAGAATACTAGCGGTAATAAAAATACCCAAACATATGGTGTAGCTCAAGGAGTTGCATCACAACCAGGAGGGAGTGGATTGAATAATGCTGGTGGTCAACAAAATGTAGGCATTGGTAATAGTGGCCACAATATTGGTATGAATTTTCAAAGAAGACCTATTCATTTAGAGAGATATAGGCAACTATGTTTTGTTGATATCCCTAGCCAACCAAACCCTATTCCTAATGAAGTCAGAGATAAGATTCTCAAATTCAGTGGAAATAATGCCATAACTGGTGAAGAGCATCTAAAAGTCTTTTTGGATACAATGAATGATTATGAGATTGGAGATAAATATGCTATGATGAAGTTATTTGTGCAATCCCTGATTGAGGATGCAAGAGATTGGTACCGAGGTTTGCCTGATAATAACATTTACTCATGGGATGAATTTGTTAAAAGTTTCAAAGAATAGTATGGTGACAAGATAAATTCTAGTTTCATGCTGAATGAATTCAATAGTTTGAAAAAATTTACTAATGAAGACATTTCTGAATTTAATGTAAGATTTAAAAAGGCCATGTATAAGTTGTTCCAAGTATTGAGACTGGATGAAAATGTATGTCACCACCTACTATAATGCTTTGGATGGGAAGACAACTTATTTACTCAGAGATAAATAACCTCAAACCATGAGAGAAGCATATAAGTTGGCCATAAACATAGAAAGCAATAGAAGATATTTTGGCAAGCTTGAAAATGGGATGATAGTAGACTCTGGAAAGATTCAAAAACATAATCAAATAAGAATCCCAAAGAAGAAGATAAAATGGATACATTGGTAAGTGTGGTGAAAGATCTTGCTGCTAAGGTAGAAAAAAATGAAAAGGGATTTCAAAATAATAGGCCATAGTATCAAAGGCAAGATAATCCTTATAGAATGTAATATTTTCCTTATAAAACTCAGTGGAAGGATGGAAAACCTGTGCCAAAAGAACAAACTAATCCTAAGAACAAAGACATCCCTGATCCATTGAAAAACAACAATGCACATAATGTGGAAAACACTCCCTGGTGCATGGCTTGTAATATGCCTCACTCACCATATCAGTGTGCAATAGCTCAGGGTACAGTGGAGCCACA
Organism: Thuja plicata; assembly: GCA_018584345.1. NCBI lineage: Eukaryota > Viridiplantae > Streptophyta > Pinopsida > Cupressales > Cupressaceae > Thuja > Thuja plicata. Next base: position 1,927,410 of record MU225287.1, on the reverse strand, counting down.
TGAAAATATTGGAACATAGGAAGGCCAGAATGAGAAAAAACCTACAATAAACATGTGTGAACTTACTATTGAATATGAAAATGGTAGCTCAGAGGAAGAGGTAGAAGAAAATATGCCAATCACAGTAAATAATACAAGCACTAAGTTAGAACATTTTCAATTTGGGATGCCTAATGATGAGGAGATAAGATTTCTTACTATTGTTGATGTGACATAGACAAGAAGTTCATATCAACTTAGAAATAAAAGGTTGATCAAAGTGGGAAACAACCCGATTCACCTATTATCACAGAATTCATAATTGAGGAATCTACACAGGGTGAACTAAAGGACAATCTGGTCAAGGAAAATAAAATTACCGCTACTAATGAACAAAAAAAAAGATAATTGAAGGAAAATAAAGGTAAATCATCTTCTAAAAATGTCATGAGTTTCCCAACTTTTTATATGAAGCAAGATTTATCTCACATGAAGGTCTTTTTCCCTTTACTTGAGATGTTCAAAATCAAAGAGCACCGAGAAACAACCTTTTCATTATTGTCTGATTTGCCTGGTATGCATGATAATGCTGCTCTGAATGATGAATTTATAGGGAAGCAAGAAGGAAAGGATGAAACCCCATTTTGTGTAGGAAATGTAATTATCCAATAGCCAGACCAGATTGATCCTTTTTATGTGACATTCCTTGTAAATAATAAGTTATTAAAGAATTGTATGATGGACTCAAGAGCCGCTGCTAATGTGATGACTTACACTGTCATGAAACAATTAGGTTTAGAAGTGAATACTGCTATCAGTAAATGTTATGCCATGGACAATAGGGAAGTACCTATAGTAAGAAATTTATAAGGATTAGAGGTAAAACTTGCTTCCTACCCTGAGGTCACTTTTAAAATAGATGTTGTGGTTGTGGATTCACCACCTCATTATGGGATTCTTTTATCAAGATAGTGTGATGCAGCTATTAGAGGACATGTACAATTGGATTTGTCCTTTGCTACTATTTCCATTAATGGGAAAGAAGCAAAACTATTAAGGGAGCCTAGATCTCCTATTTATGTTGAAAACATTGAACCAAACATGTTGAATTGCCTTGTGGATGTGGATATGCATAATTTCAAGGTGGAGAAGATTCAACCATAGTTGAAAAACACAGATCCCATAGTGGAAGAATTAGAATTGCAACAGCATGGACTATGGCAGATGTATTTTGATTGAGCATGCTCAAAAGAAGGGTTAGGAGCTGGTGTTTTATTTATCTCTCCATCAGGTATTACCTTCAAATACTCATTTTTACTAGATTTTTAGGGTACAAATAATAAAATTGAATATGAGGCATTGTTGTTGGGATTGGAAATAGAAATCAAGCATGGCATCAGGTTGCTAAGAGTTTTTGGTGATTCAGAGCTAGCCATATCTCAAATTAGATCAAAATATACTGCTAAAAATGATAGGCTAAAATAGTATAAGCATGTTGTATGGGATAGCATTGAAATTTTTGATGCATTTTCTATTAATTGGATAGAGAGATCTAAGAATATCATGGCAGATTTTTTGGCTAACGTGGCCTTGAAAAATGATGACCTAACACTAGCAGGGGTATCTATTGTGGAAACCAAGACTAGGCCTTCCATTCTTAATAATTTATATAATTGGCAAGTTTTTAAAAGTGATGAAGATATCCTTAATTTCATTCAATGTGTGGATAATTATGAAGGTCAAGTCATTGACTTCAATAATTTGATAGAGATTATTGATGGGAAAGAAACCATATTTGGCAATGAAATTTTGTAGTTGCAAACAAATGAAATCCCTAAAGGACTAACTCAATTGGAAGGATTGTTTACTGATAATTATAGTCACATGTGCCAAAGGTTTGCTGCCAAATTGGATGAATTTGAGGAGGTAAATTTAGGATCAGAATATGCCCCTAAGATTGTGTATATTGGAAAGAAGTTGGCCCCTCATGTGAGGTTGAATTTGATTAACTTATTGAAAAGGTTAAAACATGTTTTGCTTGGTCTTATGAAGACCTTAAGGCTTATAGAGAAGATCTCTTTCAACATGAGATCCCATTAAAAAATGACATTAAGCCTTTTAGACAGAAACAAAGACTAGTAAATCCTTTGTTGGCCCCCAAGATGTAGTAGGAACTCAAAAAGCTCAGAGAGGATGGGATAATAAAAACAATTAGACATTCTTCTTGGGTGTCTAATTTAGTCCCAGTCAGAATAAAAATGGAGACATTAGGCTATGTGCTGATTTTAGAAACCTTAATGTAGCTTCAACGAAATATAATTATTCTTTGCCAAACATGGAGGCAATGCTATAAAGGGTTACTGGCTCTGATTTTCTATCTATGATGGATGGTTTTTTTGGTTATAAACAGGTGCTGATTCAAGAGTTTGAATAGTTCAAAACAACATTCACTACCCCATGGGGTACATATGTCTATGTGAGGATGCCATTTGGTTTGATGAATGTAGGAGCTACTTTCCAAAGAGCCATGCATGTGGCTTTTAAGGAGTTTATAAATATAATTATGGTGGTGTATCAAGATTATTTAATTGCATACTCTCAAAAGGCTGAGGATCATTGTAAACATTTAGAAAAGATTTTTTCTAAAGCCTTGGAATATGGGATTTCATTAAATACAAAGAAGTGTCACTTTTCTGTGACAAAAGGTAAGTTACTAGGGCATATAGTGTCCAAAGAGGGTGTCAGGATTGATCCTGAAAGAGTGGAAGCCATTAACAAAGTCTTGGCCCCAAAAAATATCAAAGGTGTTCAATCTTTCCTTGGGAAAGTAAATTTTGTGGGGAGGTTCATTGCAAACTTTGCTGAGATAGTAAAGCCCATTGTTAAATTACTAAAGAAAAATGCTAAGTTTGAATGGGATAAGGATGCCTAGTCATATTTTAATGAGATAAAAGTAGCTATTCAGAAAGCACCTATATTAAGATCTCCAAATTATGAAAAGCCTTTTTCTATATTTTCTTTTGCTTCATTCTATACAATTGCTGCAGTACTTTTGCAAAAGGATGATGAAGGTTTTGATCATCCCATAGCATTTTTTAGTAAGTCTCTGCAAGAAGCATAACTTAGTTTTGAGATAATGGAGAAACAATCATATGCATTAGTCAAAGAAGTCAAGGTTTTTAGACCTTATCTAGTTTGTGCAGAAATAATTGCTTATGTGCCACATGCTAGAGTGAAAGATATATTGTCTTAGTCTGAAGTTATTGGAAAAAGGTGTAGATGGATCAACAAGATCCAAGAATTTAATCTAGAAATTCAACTCATAAAATTGGTAAGGGCTTTGGGTTTAGCCAAGCTAATGACTGACACAAACATGGAGTTGGCCCAAGTCAATGATGCACAGAAAATAACTATGAATATGACTAGTATAGAATTGCAGCCATGGTATACTGATATTGTATTTTTTCTGAAAAATGGTAAATGTTTAGAACATATGTCAGATAATCAAAAGAGGACTTTGAAATTGCAAGCTCAAAGGTATGTTTTGATACAAGGTGATTTATTTTGGAAGAATAGGGATGGAATTTTATTACTCTGTTTGGATGAATCACAGTCTAAGAGAGTTTTGAATGAAATACATAGTGGTGTGTGTGGGGGGCATTATTCTACAAAAACCACAGCTCACAAAATAATTAGGGATGGATTCTACTAGCCATGTCTTTTAAAAGATACTTAGTAGTTTGTATAGAGATGTGAACCCTGCCAAAGGTTTTCTTCTAAGATGAAATTTTAAGGAGCCTTGCTTTTGAATCCTATGACTGTTGAAGCACCTTTTGCCGAATGGGGCCTTGATTTTATTGGTAAATTCAAAGAAAAATCCAGTGGAGGTCATAGTTTGATTCTTGTGGCTATAGACTATTTTACAAAATGGATAGAGTTAGTTCCATCAAAAAGGGCTACTAGCAAGGTAGTAATGGATTTCTTAATGGATAATATTCTGACAAAATTTGATGTGCCCACTAAGTTAATCATGGACAATGCCATGTGTTTTCAGTCTGAGGAATTTAAGGATTTCTACAAAGACTATGGATTTATTGTATCTTATTCCTCACCATATCATCCTTAAGAAAATGGACAAGCTGAGTCCAGCAAAAAAAATATCATGAAAATCATTAAGAGGATTTTGGAGAAAAATAAAAAATTTTGGCATTCAAAACTGAAGTTAGCCCTTTGGGCTGACAGGGTAACAGTGAAAAGAGAAATAGGGTTTTCCCCCTTTGAAATAGTCTATGGAACTCAGGCAAGATTTCCTTTAAATAATTTGTTACCTGTGTACAAATTTCTATAAGAAGAGGAGTTTGAAGAATAAGAACCTGTGATGGAGAGGATGGATCAATTGGTGGAACTAGAAGAAATAAGAGCCAAGGCACATAAAAGAAATATGAAGCTTCAAAAATAGTCCAAGTAGTTGTTTGAAAAAAGAGAAACTGAAAGAAAATTCGAGATAAATGATATGGTGCTTTAGTGGAATGCTAGGAAAGAAGAGAAGGGAAAACATGGTAAATTTGAATCATTATGGATGGGCCCCTTTGTATTCCAGGAATTTCATGGTCAGGATTCTTATTTCTTGGAAGACCCTAATGGTGAGATAATGGAATTGTCAGTGCATGGACAATTCCTAAAATATTATTTCTCATAAGTTTCTTTATCCATGCATAGTAGAATAGGTTTCCCTGTTTAATTTGGTTTTGTTGTGTGTGCATGTATAGTTTTGTTTTGGTTTGTGGTCTGTCTCCTAGAGTTTTGGTTTCTAATGTTAATCTTATCATTAACTTTCCCCAGTCGGAGCCATTGTTAGCACTGTATATTGAAATTTTTTCAAATTCCAAGCTTTGGCAATTTTCTCATGTCTTTTAGTTCAAAATCCATGTCTTTTCATGTCAAAAAGTAAAATTATGGTTAAGTCTTCAAAATGCCTTGTTTCAAGCTTTAATTGCACAGTCGTGTTGGCTTTTAAAATGTCTTTTTAAGCAGGCAAGTGAGCAATGAGTTATTTTGGGTTGAATCGCGTAGTCACAGTCATATCTTGATGAGCTAAGTTGGCAGTGCGAGTAAGTAATATGGTCTTTAAAGTGTGTTAATCGTGCAGTCATGATGTCTTTTTGAGGTCAAGTTGTTAGTTGGCGACTGAGAGAGTTGAAAAATTTATGTTATTCATTCACTCGTGAAGGTTTGAGTCTTAAGTTAAAATGCTCAGTGAGTTAGCAAGCGGTTAAGTTTCGGTGTATCGCACAGTCGCGGTGGTCTTATGTCTTTCCTTTTTGGGTCCGCGATTGAGCAAGAAGTATAAAATAAAGTCTAGTCGCTCACTCAAGTTAGATTTTATTCATACCTTTTCAGCCCACGAGTGCACAAGGAAGACATGTTACAAGCATCACTCACTCGTCCAAATTCTAATCAATGTTCTTTTTGTAGTGCGAGTAAGTGATGGATTATGTTTTGGTTATCAGATGGTTCCACTCGTTTAGTCACGCAGGTTGTTTTCAAGGTTTTGAGGTTAGCAAGTGCATGAATAAAGAAACCATGTTGGTTACCGCTCATTCACAAATGATATGCTGATTAGATTTTTTAGCCCACGAGTGCGTGATGAAGAAAATTGGAGTTTGTCGCTCAGTTGCTCATGAAAAAGTTGAGTTAGAAAGATCAACGTGTGAGCGATTGATGAATCATAAAGATTGTATGAACATACTCGCTCAGTCGCAAAGGATATAATCATCAAGAGTTTTCAGTAGTTAGTGCCCGATTGTGAATAACAAAGGGGTTATCGCTCACTCACAGATAGTTTTGAGCTAAAGTATTTTGCAGTGCGATTGAGTGACTAGATAAAAGTGCATGAAGAAAATGGTTATTGCTCACTCGTAGAAGTAGAAAAATAGAATGAAAGTACATAGTGACTATGCAACTAAATAAATGATTTATGACTGTTTTGAGTCATCACTCACTTGGGCACATCCAAGCATGATGATAAAGGGATCAACGAGTGTGCAACCAATGAAGGATTGAGTGATGAGTTTTTACTCGCTCACTCTTGCGGTTTTCAAAAGGGTAAAGTGTTGATTAGCGAGTCCACGATTGATGTAAGGAATAGTGTTGTTGCTCACTCACGCAAGTATAAGTAGAAAAAAAAAGAGGTAGTGATTGTGTGCTAAAAATGTGTCACACTTCTATGAGTCATTCCATTCAAGGTTGGTCAAGAATGAGGCCTCAAATATCGACTCATAGCTCTCTAGTCATGGAGTGCAAAGGTGTGTGATGAAGGCTCTCAGATTGACCTAGTTGTGCCCCTGCAAGTACACCATGAAATGGGATATTCAAAGAGAAAAAAGAAAGGATGCTAGTCTCCATGATCATCCAATATGCAATGAAATGAAAACTATTTTATATGATTGCAATGCATGAAAGGAAATTAATCTAAATGATAACAATGCATGATTATTCTATGAAAAGAAATAAAAATGAAAGATTAATCTATGAAAAGAAACATGAATCTAATATACATGAATAGCCATGGATGCAAGAAGAAGACAAGAAGAGAGAAGTTGCAATATTTAAGCTTGAGTGCTCAAATTCTCCTCCAAAATTGCTCTCCAAACCTGCAGCATAACAATAGCATAAAATCTTGATTCATTAAATGAGAAGGAGAGGTTTCCTTTTAAAGAGCAATGGATGGTAGAGATTAAGAGGCAAAAAAATCAAAGGCTATGATTAAGAGGCAAAAAGCCAACCACTTAGGAAGATGTGAAGAAAAAGGGATTTTTATTTAATTTATTTCTTTTTTCAACAAAAAGGAATTTAAGTGGGGGTTTTATTTAATTAAAAGAGGGGTTTTCTTTTAATTAAATAAGATTATTTAATTTAATTAAAATGGATATTTTAATTAAATGAGATAATATTATTTAATTAAGAGAGATTT
>MU225287.1:1871500-1920309 GCA_018584345.1 Thuja plicata | reverse complement strand
ATTGAAAATGTTGCAAAGCATTGATTCAGGAATTTGATAAATTGATAAATGGGGCCCATAGTTTAGGCGACCATTTTAGGGTGCATACATTTGCCCCTCTTTGACTAATGTGTGATCATTCTGGGAATACATGTAGTCAAAGAATGCAGTTGAAGTGTGAGATCAATTTGGGATCACGAAACAACATAGACATCAACACCATTGTAAATACGTAATTGACATTAGAACAAAGATAAGCTGATTGTAAAAAAGACAAGGTCAACACTATTGTAAATAAGTAATTGACATGTCTGAGGTAAGAATCTCAAGCAAGGTTGCCCCAAGCAGAGCAAATGATAGGATTGATAAAGCTGAATCAAGGATTGAAGTTTGATACGTACTGCCCCCTCGTGATCAAAATCAAAATGAGCATTTTTAGAGCATCCAATTGGTGCTCTAAAAATGGACCTCGATTTGCTTTCATAGATCACATTTCCAATTGGTGCTCTAAAAAATCAAAGGCTATGATTAAGAGGCAAAAAGCCCACCACTTAAGAAGATGTGAAGAAAAAGGGATTTTTGTTTAATTTTTTATTTAATTTATTTCCTTTTTCAACAAAGAGCAATTTAAGTGGGGTTTTTATTTAATTGAAAGAGGGGTTTTCTTTTAATTAAATAAGATTATTTAATTTAATTAAAAGGGATATTTTAATTAAATGAGATAATATTATTTAATTAAGAGAGATTTTAATTAAATAAGATAAAATTATTTAATTAAAAAGGGATTTTAATTAAATAAGATTATTTTATTTAAAAAGAATTGTTTTCTTTTAATTAAATAAGATAATTGATAAAATTAACAAACCTTAGGAAATATTGAAATAATTAAATTAATTACAATTTGATCAAGGAAATTGATTTGAATTGAAAATATTGCAAAGCATTGATTTAGGAATTTGATCAATTGATAAATGGGGCCCATAGTCTAGGCAACCATTTTAGGGTGCAAACATTTGCCCTTCTTTGACTAATGTGTGATCATTTTGGGAACACATGTAGCTAAAGAATGTAGTTGAAGTGTGAGATTGATTTCGGATCACAAAACAACATAGACATCAACACCGTTGTAAATAAGTAATTGACATCAGAACAAAGATAAGCTGATTACAAAAAAGATAAGGTCAACACCGTTGTAAATAAGTAATTGACATGTCCGAGATAAGAATCTCAAGCAAGGTTTCCCCAAGAAGAGAAAATGATAGGATTGATAAAGCTGAATCAAGGATTGACGTTTGATAGGTACTACCCCCTCATGATCAAAATCAAAATGAGATAGAGGAGAAACATCAAATTGATAAATTTGATCAAATCAGACTAAAGATAAGGTTCTTGATGTAAGATGAAAGATATAAGGATCAAAGAACCAAGGTAGATCATTAAGCATGAAAGATTATGCCACAAGGTTGAATTAGAATAAAGAAGTGGGGTGAAAGCGAAAGGAAGATAGAAGTTTGGAAGAGGTGGAAAGAAATGAAGATAAGAAAGAGAACTTGCCTTAAGAGAGAGAATGCCCCAAAATCAATCAACTATTTAAGATAGAAAATTTTGATTGAGATCATGAAAGAAGATAAGGAAATGAAGATCAGAATGTGATCACAATTAATTAAAGTCGACAAGAAAGATGAATGAAACCCTCTCAAACTCATAATATAGCCTAAAATGCAAACTAACATGAGGTCTAACAATGAAAGCTACATGAAAATGCAAAGGTGTACTTGAAATAGAGAAACTGTAACATAGGTGTTTGTGTTCATCATTCATTACATAATGTTAAGGAACTTATTTTCATCATTGGACCATTATTAACGGACATCAGAAAATCACACAATCATCACTAGTCACAAGTACAACTATGAAGATATTAATGTGATTTATATCAGATTGGAATATGGAAAGATTCTAAAATAAGCATCAAAGATATAAAGGTAAAGATGACTATGATGTTATCCCACCCAATTTAATGTAGCAAAACCATTCTCGCATCAAGGCATAGAGGCCAGGATGACCAGCAGAATGGTTGTGCAAAAATAGTGAAGCATAAAGCAGGAAGAAAATAAAAACATGCCCCATGGCCCAAGTCCTCTAGCTATGCACCTGGGAGAGACTTATTAGACAAGGACACTCAATGGAAATCAATAACAGTCAACACACAAAGAAAAGATCATGACATAGCTCAAGCATTAAGTGTTTCATTTAAAAATTTAAGTGTGTTAACTGATACTGAGTTTCGAGGATAAGGATCGAACGCTCGCAAGCAAGTAAGATCACATGACAAAATTGGGTAAGACAAAACTGACAAGTGTTGTAAAATAGTCAATTTCAAGGGTTGTATTGAAAAGTACAGTTGGGGTGGTGTTGAAAAACACCATTTGTGAGGTTTGCTAAAGACTAAAGCATCCAAGAGACCAAAGCTAACATAGTTATTCCCCCTAGACAAATACAAAGACCAATTCCAAACCAAGGCAACAAGGACAAGGCATCATGGAGAAAGGATAAGTGTCAAGGACACGTGCTCAGAAACAGGGGTGCAAAGGCCTCAAGTAGCACTTGTTTCCAGGTTTTCACCACTTGTATTTTATTACAATATTTTCTCTTTCATTTGTTTTCATTTTTTTTTTTTCAGGACTTTTTTATAAATTTTTTTGAATTTTTGCTACCAAGGCACGTTTTTTTTGAATTTTTGAATTTTTTTTATATTTTTTAGAATATATAATTTTTTAGGGATACATCAAAGTGCCTATTGCTAGGTTTTCACTAAGATGATCATTTTTTTTAGGACATTTTTAGATTTTTAGAATTTTTGACAATATATCCTTTTTTGAATTTTTCAGGATCAATAATAATGTACAAATGATGCCCTCGGACAAAATGGGCATCAAAATCCCAAGCAAGATCACATTGTCCAGTCCCAATATTTAGCAAAGTGGAGGAAAGGAGGGATTAGAAAGCTCATGGAAGAGATGGAAGACAGGGGAATGAAGGAGAATGAAGGGAAGAAATCCTCAAAGGAAAACCCCTTAAGAGTACCCAAGCTAGGGAAAAGGAAACATCATGTAAAGGACATTTGGACAAGCAATGAAAAACCAACATAGGATAAGTCACAAAATCATAATGCAAGAGTAGGAAAGGATGCATTCCAAAGGAGTAAACATGTCAAGAGGCTTCATAGCACCGTGGTTTACTCTTTCTTTTTCTTTTCTTTTATTAGATCAAGACCAAAGGGGAAAAGGATAGCGATAGGCAAAAAAGAATGGAGGAAGATAGATATGAAGGCTAAACATGAAAGGAATGAAAACAAGATCATCATAAGATAGCTCACAAGATAGCCCACATGTTCGTGTATAGATAAACATTGTCAACATCAAAGAAAGAATATGGAATGGATGAAAGATGTAGAAGAACTATGCATGATGCCTAATTGCTAGGTTTTCATCATGGTACCTATCCAAGGTGCCACAAGGGAGTGGTTTTCACCATAGGATGAAATTATTTCTCTTTATTTTTTTTTTGAATTTTTTAGAAGAAGGCAAGCTTTTTAGATAATGCTCCTTGAAAGGATAAACCATGATATGCCAAGGATTCAAAATTATATGCTCAAAGATGCTGATAGGGAAAGGAAGATGAAAGAGAAAAATATATGATAAGGTTTCATGCAAAGCGAGTGAGGTTGGAAGATAGGAAGAATAGACAAATGAGGGAAAAGGATAGAAGTTAGAAGGATAGTGAATGGAAGGATTGTGAAAGGGTAGATGGAAAGGAAGGCAAGATCAATGTCAATACACACCTTGAAGGGTGAAAATAGGATGGAGGAAATGTGAAGGAATATGGTGAATGGATAATAGAGGTTGCGGTTTAGGTGCATGGAATGAAAGAATGTTTTTGGAAGAAGATGAAGTGGAAGCCTTTGGAAGCTTGAATGTCAACTTCACTTGTTTCTCAACATGAGACTCTCTCAAGAGAGACTTTGGAATCCATATAGTCATAGGCTTTTCATTTCTTTTTTATTATTTAGAGAGGATATCTTCAATGATGGATTTTGGAACCCATACTTGTCTTGTAGTTTTCTTCTTAGATATCTCTATTGAATTTATGCCCCCATGTCGATTAGAGGAGACATGGTGATGTTCTTTTTTAGATGGATTCTTGTATTTCTTATTTTTCTTGTATTGAACATTCAATTTTCTTCCAAAAGACTTGGGGCTTGTGGAGGAAGAAAAATAATATGACTGGTATAGATGGGTGGATGGATGAAAAGGATTCAAGGGTATGCATCTATGTCAATCTTGAGGAAAGATAGGAGATGGAGGGACATAAGGACCCAAGATGGAAGGAAAATGTGAAGTGCTTAGTATTGGTGGATGAGGTCAAAGGATGGATGTGGAAGATGCAAAAGGATAATCAATAAGTTCATTAGCATGTATATGACAACCAAGGATATCAACATCTTTAGAGTAAGCATTAGGATTTTCAATAGGATCATGAACATCTTGGATAGGAGCACCTTCTTTGATAGGATTGTTTGAAGCTTGAAAAGACATAGGAAGAGTAGAAAGTGGAAGAAAACATGGAGTGGTAGAACAAGAAGAGGGAAGACTTTGATCTTAACAAGGATCTTTGGATAGCGTAAGCGCATAATGTTCCTCTTGATTTTTCATAGGATTAATATTGGAAGTAACAACACCATTTTTAATAAACTTAATGGAAGTATCATCTTTAGAAAGCATAAGTGGGGTAAGGTTATTTTGATTGTCAATAAGCCCAACGGTGTAAGTAGTGACTTGATCTTGCTTAGGAGAAGACTTAAGACATGGTGGAATGAATGAGAAAGGGCATAAGTGATCAAAATAAGCATGAAATGAATAAGGGACATCATGAAAAGGATTGGATGACATGGATGTTTCTTGATCTTGATCTTTCTTTATGTTCTTTTATTTATCATTTTTAGAGTCATCTTGACATGGAGCCACTTCTAAGGATAAGGAAGCATGTTGGAATTGTATGGGATACTTGGGAAGAGATGGGGAAGGATTAGCAGAAGTAGGCATTATAGAATATAAAGGCTTGGGATCTTTAGGTCTAGCATTATTGAAAGTATTTGTATCCAAGTGAAGGTTAGCTTGAGTTTATTTAAGAGGTATCCCTTGAGGATAACTATAGGGAATGACATGAAAAGTGTTAGGACCTTTGTCAGATGAAGGATTTATGGAAGATTTGGTAACTCTAGGAGATTTATGAGCATTGGAGGAAGTAGAGGATGGAAGGGAATCATCACAAAACAAAGGTTCATCATTAACATGATCTTTCTTGAGAGTGCAATCTTTATTTTCAGCATGAGAATCCTTAGAGGAGAAACTCTTATGATATTTCTATTTAAAATCAGCGCGGTGAAGTCTCTCTTCCTCAATAGAAGCATCAAAGAGGTATTGTTCACAAAACTCATCAAAGTCTCTTTCAAAATAAGAGTCATATGGATCACCATCATAATCTCTCCAATAGGATGAGCCATTACCAGTAAGAACAAGCACATGATGAGGAGGACTCTTAGGAATAGGGGTGTCATAAGTATCACTACATTGTCCATCATCATAGTTGTTAGTAAATAGATTTGTCCCTCGGAAATAAATGTAAAGAATGACTCAATATGCCTAAAAAGAAGAACAAAATGTACTAATAGTTGGATGAGTTATCATTGGTTGATAAACCTCCTCTGAATTTAAAGGTACATCTCCCTTCTAGAAAGATATTTAGTGAATTAAATGTAAAGTATGTCTTTAACCTAAAGACACGAAGGTTTCTGAAATTCATTCATCACAATGAAATGAATGCATTTAAAATATAAAAAATTTAGATAAAATAAGAAAAATGACCAACTGATCATCTATTCAATCTTCCCAATCAGATAGAAATCAAGGAATGGCTAAATATTTTAATTACTAAGCATAAGTACATTAAAAACCAACTGATTCATGATATATTCACTCACTTGATTTGATGATGTAGAATAGTACTCAAAAATATGATTGAAATGACCAAATGATCAATTCCAATTAGAGAAAATAATATTTAGACACACAGATATGATGTACCAATTTCTCCTTACTCCTAAATACAAAGCAAAATAACCTACAGATCATTTTATTTCTAGAACTTCATTAAAGCTGCTCAGAAAATAAAATATATCTCTTTCCCCTTTTTTTTCTCCCTATTATAATTTTATTTCTAAAATACTCTATCCTCCTCCCTATAGTCGACTGACTCCCAGAAAAGAAGAACCTGCCTAGTGTGGAAAGTTTTACAATAAATAAATTTTCTTAGTTTCATTTCAGTTCCAATAATCATTTCTTGAAATTCTCTTTATTCTTATATTTTCACTATTTCGTGGCTTTATTATTGTCATCCCTTATTCTTTGGGTATTCAATATTAATCAAATGACTTATATTATTATAAATTTTTCTTTAATTAGCTGATAGGTGGATATAGCTTTCGCTCCCTCAACACTTCCATGTTTTTACAAATTAAAGCATCCAGCTTTGATCTTGCACAGGCGATTCCTTATACTAAACTTCAAAATAAAAACATAAGGACTGTTATGGTTAGACCCTTCATGGAGCTTGCCAAATTTGCACACCTGCGGGTTCTATCAACATAATTAGTCTCTTTTCTACCATGCTCTCCAGGTTAAAATACAACTGATCTGCAATTTTGAGTTCTTTCCAAATGGGCTTTGAGTTCATTTAGGAACCTATGCTTCAAACAATTCAATGTATAATGACATTTATTGTCTCTTGGGTATCTTTCGATGCATCACATGGAGGAAGATATGATACAAAAAAGATCAAACTTGAAAATAAGTGGAAACTTTGAACTTATGATCACAACCAACAGAGTGTAGAATTTGTCTCAACATTATGTTGAGCAATTGGCATACATTCTCAATGTGAGACTTCAAAAACTTAGCCTCGAGACCTTCACAGTCATCATATCTTTCCTCAAAATCAAATGCCTTCATCTTTACTTACAAAATTGATTTATTTGAGAGGCACAACACCAATTGCATCACTATTTACCTACAATTATGCTTGATGTTGTACTTGAAAATATGCCTTATTACCTTTCAGGCATAGGTTTTGGTTACTTTTGTGTAGTTTGGAGGAGCTTTCTTCTACTTATCATTTGGTTGCAAAAATGCCAACTCTAGCCATCTTGATTCATGTTGATGTAGCGTTTAAATCTCTGCTTGATATAATGTTTGTGGAAAGTTGAACTTCAACCAATAGAGATGTTGGCTCTCCATATGATCTATGCCCTTATTTTTAATGGACAACCAAAGTTTATCTATTAATTATGTGGCATGTATGAGGATAACATATATACAATGTTCCATAAAACACCTCACAATCAATCCACTACATATCTCTGATTTTGATGAATTTATTGGGTTCCACTAACATCATTATGCTCTCTCATTTTGTCAAACAACACACTATCAAATATAAGTTAGAGAGAATTGTCACAATGGAAAAGCTGCACCTTTATGCAATGATGGCACCATTCGCATGATATGGCACTATCTATGTGAGCAATTGTTTGCAAACTATTAATACAAGTGCATTGATATTATGTCAAATAGTTCGTAGTCACCCCTTTTTGTTCTCTATCATAACTTGGTTAATTTTATTCCCAATCTGTGTCCAATATATATGGTTCCATCGGGCTTCTATTGAAAAATTCAAGGCATGTTTCCATTTTTTAATACACAATCACCATCGTGAATCTCTACGTGTTTGTGGATGAGTTCATTCCTCCATTCTAAATTGACTTTGGTGAATCAATCTTCAGTTTCTTTATGACTGTGAACTCTATCATTCCTAACACTACATCATATGTATTTTACAACTTGATGATTGCACTTAATGTTGAATGCATGAATTGTGTGAAGTCCATGCCGTGGAGTTGATCATAATAACTGGCAGTCATTCTGTCAAACAAGTTGTGGCTATTCTCCATCTTCAAATTTAAGTCCTAACATGGCTTTTGCAGCAACTCATTCAAACCATTTTGCTTATAATTTTTATTTGCAGTCATAGTTAGTGGGATTTCACCAAGCATTTTTCAATTGATATCTGTCATATAAATTTTGAGTTCTCTGTCTATGTTCTCCAATTGCCCAATCGGGAAACAAGGCATACAACCTGATCCATCACTTAATCATATCAATTAAGGGAGATCCATTTAGAGGTGTCCTCTTATATATCAATGACCAACTTAATGGTGACACTTTGGTATTTATCAAACATATGATGCATTTCCTTCACACATTTTCAATCATGGGATCAGTCGATTACCGCCAAGTTTTCTCTTTCACGAGGATCGAGGGGATATCTACATTATTGTATATGCACGGGTTTTATTCAATATTCACCAATTAGTATTTGAATTGGTGACACATGCACAAGATCCACTTTGAGATGAAACAACCATCTCCACTACACCATGCTTCACCATTATGACTGTTAGTCAAGTTCCATTACATCAGGTTCAATTGATTATTAAACCTCATTACCTTAGCATTCACAACTCTGGATCTTGAACTTGATATGATTTTTGTATACTTGAACTCACAACCTAGAGCTTCTAAAATTAAATCACTAAACTACTAAGAGACCAGTCATATCACCAAGACATGGCATCAGTTTGAGATTTTTGAATCTACACATGTGAACTTGCACTCTCATGCGGATTTCACAATTTGAGCTTTGAACATAAAAATCTATGCTCCAGTATTATGAACTTTAATTCTTGCATCCAAACTATGAACTTTGATGTTTAAATTGTGGGCCTTGAATCTACATATTAGAATCTGACTTTGAACCTTAAATCTGGACTAGTAGCTCTAAACTTTCACACTTTGGACTTGGAACCTAGTGCAAACTGCATTTCAAACTTTAAACTTTGAACTTTAAACTACAGTTCAAGGTTCAAGTTCAATATCTTGCTCACTCTTGATACATCTTCTTCATGAAACATGACCTCCATAAAACATGGTTAGCAAAAATAATACAATATATATATAAAGACAACTTAGGGAATCTCACTATGGGACCTGATTTCAAAGTTTAAAACTTGGGTGCTATATGCAACGCAACAATATTCATCATAATCATCAGAGTCATAATAAATGGGATCATCAAAGTCATCAAAGATGGTATGTCTTGAAAAGAGAAGTATGACTCTTGGGAGAAGTAGAAGAAGAACGAGATCGTGAAGAAGAAGAAAGTGAAGACTTAGTGGAAGAAGAAGATTTGGATGATGAGAAAAGATGAGAAGATTCAGAAGATGAAAGATGTTTGGAAGAAGGAGGTCATGACATGATCATGTACATGATCCTAGAAAAGGCATCTGATTCAATCACTTTTTTCTGTATTTCCATCCAAAGTTCATCACCCATGCAATTTTTGGAGGAAAACCACTCATTGAATTAAGCAACGAGTTCAAGATCATCTATTCTTAAGAGAGGTTCCATAACAAGATATTTGGAATTCATGGTTCTAGAAGAGGAGGAATCAAGAAGAGATGA
This sequence comes from Thuja plicata, assembly GCA_018584345.1. NCBI lineage: Eukaryota > Viridiplantae > Streptophyta > Pinopsida > Cupressales > Cupressaceae > Thuja > Thuja plicata. The sequence goes on along the minus strand of MU225287.1, from coordinate 1,910,692 downwards.
AAATAGAAGAATACAAACTAGATAATAAGAGGAAAAGAAAATCAAGAAGATGTGAAGATCTTAGGAAGAAGAGGAAGAACCATGACAGAAGAAGAGAAATGATGGAAATGGGAGACTAGGAAGACATTGGAAATGTGGAAGAAAGAAGACCAAGAGTCATTTTGTGCAAATTGATACCATTTATGTTCATTTGGATATTGATCAACATTTTATAGCACTTTTGGGGAGATCTATTGAAGTTTTTATCACTCGGGAACTCAGATTTGTTCATTTTAATTGACCAACTAGATGCATTAACAATTTTTATCATGAATCAAGCATGCAATAAAGTAATCAAGGAGTTCAAGCAAACTTTTGTCTTCAAACAATGAGAAAGGTACAAAAAAACCTTGTGCATGAACAAGAATAGTGACATAGTATTATACTCCATAAAGATTCTACTTGTGTATGTTCTCAAAATGTTTTGCAATCACAGACATAGTCCTAGAAAAGAAAAAGTTGGTTGCACTATGGTTCTTAGTAATGGTTTGACTCTGAAAATTTTTCTATCTCAAGTAGGTGAAAACCAATCCCAGCGCACTGAGGTTTTGACACAGTTCAAGAATTTAATCAATCAGGAGCTGCTGAGGAGATCTGACAACCCACAAGAAACTACACCCATGGATATTTCTTCCACAAGGACATTTATATAGTAGTTGTTGCTACCATGGCGAAAATGGCTATTACTGCTTGAGGTTCCATCCACATGGTTTACCCAATAAATGGAATGTCCACTATGGTTAACCCTCTCTAACAAGGAAGACTCACAATATGAACCGCATGAGGACTTAGTTTGGATTCAAGAGTTCCAAGTTTCTGATTCTCCCAAAAGGGAAAAGACCATAATCCTCTAGCCTCTTCACCTCACCCAAACATAGAAAACAAGATTAATTGACCCACTAACTTGAAATCACCTCACCCAAGGAAAATCAACAACAATGACCACCAACCTCAAGAGAGAAAGTACCAATCAAAGTTGAAGACCAAACCAAGTGAGATAATAATAAATCCTTCCCTACCTACAAGGGGATCTATTGTCAAGAAGAGCTTTGCATGTAAGAAAAGTGAATGAAGCCCACTCTCTCAAGATCGCCACAAATAGTTTTCATAGGGCCTAATTACTATGTGAAACATATATGCAAGAAATAAAATCTAGGCTCATTTTTAGAGCACCAATTAGAAATGTGATCTATGAAAGCAAGAAACACTCAAGCTAAACACATGAGAGCCTCATTTTTATTTCCAAAATCCAATTTCATTTTTATTTTCAAAATCCAAATGTTATAGAGATGCAATGAAATACCTCAAATCCAAAGCAATGCAAGTGTTTTTTTGTTTATCCACGCAAGTCCAAGCAATCCCCACGAACTCTTCAACAAGCAAGACAATCAAACAAGATATGCAATGTATATTCAAATTATGCAAACCCTAGGGTTAGATCTAAAAATTAATTGTTAGGAGCAATAATAACCAGAAAATAAGCCAAATGATAACTCACATCATGCATTGAACCATGTAAAAAATAAGTGCAAGCTAATCATTAAATGCCCTTTTTTTTCAATTTTAATTTTTGACCTAGTCAACAAGATCTAATTTGTTTGCTATGATTTCGGCCCTAAAAATAGAAATGCAAAGAAGAGACCCCTATTAAAAAATAGAGAGCTTCCAAAAATGTAAATTTTTTAGCGATATTTTTTGATTTCTGCCCTAGGGACCCTATTTATCAAAACATACTAGTTTTTAAAGATCATATTTTAAAGACATTATTTGTCATCAAAACAAAAAACACAGAGAACATACCCCTGTAGAATTCCAAGAGCTTTCCAAAAAAATAAATGTTTCTAAAAATTCAGTGATTTGTGACTAGAAACAAATTTTCATGAAAAATTATAAAAAAATAATAAATCGTGGAAAAAGGATCCAAAAAATCTGATTTTCAAACTGAGACACCTGTGACCCATTGCCAACATGTAAAAAACATTTCAGACCAAAACTCAAAGCCATTTGGGAGATATGATCAAATCTTTCAAAAAACCTTAGGTTTTATCTTAAACTCATCCTCCACAAGGGTTGGGTTTGAAAAACTTCAATAAAATAACCATGTAAAGATTAGAAAATCTGAAAATATGAATAAAATGAAGGAAAATTAGGAGCATCATGCCCCACAGTGGGTGCCAAAAATGTGTCACACTTCTATGAGTCATTCCATTCAAGGTTGCTCAAGAATGAGGCCTCAAATATTGACTCACAGCTCTCTAGTCATGGAGTGCAAAGGTGTGTGATGAAGGCCCTCAGATTGACCTAGTTGTGCCCCTGCAAGTAAACCATGAGATGAGAGATTCAAAGAGAAAAATCAAGGATGCTAGTCTCCATGATCATCCAATATGCAATGAAATAAAAACTATTTTATATGATTGCAATGCATGAAAGAAAATTAATCTAAATGATAACAATGCATGATTATTCTATGAAAAGAAATACAAATGCAAGATTAATCTATGAAAGGAAACATGAATCTAATCTACATGAATAGCCATGGATGCAAGAAGAATACAAGAAGAGAAAAGTTGCAATATCAAAGCTTGAGTGCTCAAATTCTCCTCCAAAATTTCTCTCCAAACCTGCAACATAACAATAGCATAAAATATTGATTCATCAAATGAGAAGGAGAGGTTTTCTTTTAAAGAGCAATGGACGGTAGAGATTAAGAGGCAAAAAAATCAAAGGTTATGATTAAGAGGAAAAAAGCTCACCACTTAGGAAGATGTGAAGAAAAATGGATTTTTATTTAATTTATTTCCTTTTTCAACAAAGAGGAATTTAAGTGGGGGTTTTATTTAATTAAAAGAGGGGTTTTCTTTTAATTAAATAAGATTATTTAATTTAATTAAAATGGATATTTTAATTAAATGAGATAATATTGTTTAATTAAGAGAGATTTTAATTAAATAAGATAAATTTATTTAATTAAAAATAGATTTTAATTAAATAAAAACATTTTATTTAATAAGAATGAATCATTTTCTTTTAATTAAATAAGATAATTGATGACATGATAAAACCTTAGGAAATATTGAAATAATTGAATTAATTACGATTTGATCAAGGAAATTGATTTGAATTGAAAATGTTGCAAAGCATTGATTCAAGAATTTGATAAATTGATGAATTGATAAATGGGGCCCATAGTCTAGGTGACCATTTTAGGGTGCATACAGTGAGTATGCAATTGCTCAATGATAAAGTTTCCTTCTAGCTCATCGCTCAGTCATGAATGACATAAACTCAAGCAAAAAAGAGACTGCGAGTTTGCGACTAGTTGTAAAAAAAGGTCTTATCGCTCACTCGTAAGGAAAAATCTGAATGTAAGAAAAATGATGATGAGTAAGTGAAAAGTTCACAAGTGGCTCATGCCCGGCTTATGAAGGCAAAAAGAGAAAAATTGAGTACTCTTTTCCAGCAGGGGTTAAGCAGTGTGAATTAATGGCAGCATTAGTTACAGAGAGATGATTGTATGACACTGCAAGTGCAAGAATTTTGCATTCAAGTAGACAAGACGCCAATTAGATGGCTATAAATATGAATGATTGAGCTTGATTTTGTACAATTCTCATCTATGCCTTGAAGATTTTGTTGTGAAAGAAACAGAGCTTCTTTTTCTGAGACATAAATTTTAGAAGGAAAGATGAGTCAAGCTACTACCAGTGCTACCTCACAAGGGTCTGAAAAGAAGAAGGTTGCAACAAAGAAATATATAGAGGAATTTGCTGATTTTCTCCCTGGGCCATTGAACACAAATAGTGCTAACTGGGATTAGTGGAAGGATAGATGGTGTCAGTGCAAAAATCCTGTCAATATAGGCTACTCGGGTAATACTCTATTTCATTATTTCTTGAACAATAGAGTTAAAGTTTTCCCAATTTGTAATCCTTGGGAATTAAACATGGCTAAATTAATTGTGCTTGATATGTATGTGGACATAGAGTTAATCAGGGAATTGGCTAAGAATTATTGCATAGTAGCTAGGGTAATTAGGAAAAAGAATAAGGAAGCCCTAGTATGCATCAATAGAAGATTAGTGGCAGAGGCTATTGGGATTACTGGTGCATTGTGCATAGAAATTGATCTGGAAAAGATAAAAGAAGACTATAAAAAGAGAGAAAAATTGATCAAGAAGTATGAAATGCCGAAATTCATGCCTAGGGTAGACAAAAACCTGGTAATTATCCCAAATGATTTTAAACCTCCATTTGATTTGTCCTTGTTTCATCACTATGTCAAGTGCACAATATATGGCTTGAGTAGGGTATTAGGATTTGATAGAGATTCTACTGTTGTTGAGGACCTGTTAATGATGGCAATGAACATTCAACAACCAGAGGTCAATTTGGATTATGATTATGTGGAATACTTAGTTGAGGCTATACATGTAGCATTGGTAGATATACAAAATGATGTCCCAGTCCCAACTTTCAAACATTATTCTCATCTAATGTTTATGATTCTATTCTACAACAAGTCCTCCATGGACAAAGAGCTGCAACTGTTTGATTCATAATATGGTTTCAATATACCATTTCAAAGATGGACCTTGGTATCATCTTTTGTATGTTTCTCTAATTGGATTGTGGATCCAATCTTTGATTTACTAGGATCTGATAGGGAGATATTACCAATTGGGGTTAGGAGGATATTAAGGCCTTGCTAGCTTTTTGAAAATTGGCCAATCTCTCACAATTGGGGAGATTTATTTTTCTTTGATCATTTCACTATCATTAGGGTATATGGTTGTTCTCAACCTCCTCACATTCTCCCCAAATTTGTACCTCTTAGAATTGCATTTCTAGATTTCATTTGGAAACTTACTTGGGTTGATAAAGAATTCCTAGAAGGACATAGGAGGGGTACTTTTGTCCCTAGATTATGGGTGGGTTTCAATTTTTCTATTTGGAAAAGAGTGTTTGATTTAATCAATGACTTTATAAAGTAGTTTAGAATGTCCATAGCTATTGTTAGATTCTGTGATCCTAATCTTTTTGTAAAAATAGCTCTGAAAGGTATGGTTTCCTGGCTAACTATCAAAGATCATGAGCCATTGGATGAGGAATATATTTTGAGAAACAAGTTGGAAAAGGATGAAGTCTAGGAGAGAAGAAGGAAATGGAATGATATTCTTAGGGAAGAAGGTGAATGGAAGGAATCAGACAAGAATTTTTCTAGTTTCTTCCCTAACCTCCCATACTTGAAGAGAATGGAGGAGATGCTTAAGTCTTATGACACTTTGATGGCACAAGTACCACAGTTCAGTGCTGAGGATGCACAATCCCAAGGATCCCCAATTTTTGTTGCACTACATGACTAGGAACATCAAGAAAAACAAGAGGAACAAAACCAAGAAGAAGAATAGGTTGGTGAAGAAGCTACTTCTGCTAGAGAGCCACCCAAGAAAAAATAGAAAACAAAGCACAAGAGGGGGAAGGATAGGAAGAGTATGGCCAAGGCTATGATAATAGAGCATGGTAAATATTTCAGGAAGCTAAAAAGGAAATTGCAAAAGGAGCCACAATCTAAAGGTCAAGGGGAAAATCATATGGTACTATTTGGAGAGGCTGGTGAGAGGCTAATGATAGAAAATGAATTCATGAAAGATGATGAATTCATAAAATCTGAAGAGTTCAAGAGATTCTTAATCAAAATGAAGCAAAAGGATTTAAGGCAAAACCTGATCACAGGAGAAGGTTAGGAAGAGAAAAATGAGGAGATTGTAAAGACACTCCAAGATTATGATCCTAAGAGTGAATTAATCATTGTGGAGCAAGACAGATTCCTGGTACAAAATAGTGGGGTATTGTTGATGCCTGGTTGGAACTTACAGTCCACATTTATTATAGATCAAATCAGAAGGTAGGAAGACCCTCTGATGAAAACAAAGGTTGAGATTGATGAAGTATTGAAAGGATCAAGATTTTATGCTAAGTCCAAGACTTTAGCTATCTGGTCCTTGGCCCCTACTACACAAAAACATGTAGTTATGACAATAAGAGAGGAAATGGGGGTAGATAATATGATATGGAACTTGTTAAACACCAGTGACACTAAGATTGCCCTGTTAATGACCCAAGTGTCCATGAATTTGGAAAAAATAGAGGACTTGTTAAAAAGATATGATACAACATTTAACCAAATGATGACCATGGAAAAAATCATGAAGAAGAAATGGTTCATAACCACACATTAGAGGAGAAAATGGCAAAACTAAAGGAAGAGTTGGAAGAAAGTAAGAGAGAAAAAACTCTAGCCCTCCAGGAAGCATCAAAAGATGAAATAGATGTTGCAGTAGGGACAAAATAGGACTCAAAATTGGTAGAAGGCCAATGTAAAGAGTTGTCATAGGGACAAAATACAAATGTCATGTCTAGCATATTGCCTATATTGCAACATAATATTGATTTTTTTAAGCAGAAGACTGACATAATATACATATTATATGGCTCATTGCAAGAAGCCTCAAAGATAGCAACTAAGGCTATGACTTTCTTGGAGCCCACTTTCAAGTTCTAGTCAGGAAAGGCCAGAATAATGGATAAATTGAAGAGATCTATCTTGTATAGTGATGAATTTCCTAACAAAGTATCTGACACTATTGAGATGATTAGTAAAATGAATGATACTTATGCATTCTTCAATGGCAAAGCTGAGTTGATTGGTAACAAGTTGCAGTTATTTGGTGATCACTGCCCTCCCTTGATCCCAAAGATCTATGATGAAGATAGCACTCTAAAGCCACAATCAGATTGGATAGCTAATTTTGATGGGATATTTAAGGATGAAGAGATGAAGCATCACCTGGAAAGAGATACTGAAGACAAGTATTGCAATGAATTAATTGATAACCTCTTGAAGGTTGAAAGAGATATAGAAGAATTTATTACTGAGGCCAGAACAACTGTGGATGCTAGGTGTACAGAAGTTATTACCAAGTTGTAGTAGGAGAAGACTTTTGAGTGGCCCACCGCCAAGGAGATGAATAGGTGGGAGGTAAAGCTGAAAGGATAACAATGATATTTTCAAACTACAACAACAAATTTTGTTCAGGCTTCACCAAATTTTTCCACCTATGTTCGGTTGTAATTTTGGCTTTTTTGTCAGTTTTAAAGGTTGTTGTAAAAGATTTTGTAAATATCTCCCATGTAGTCTATATCTTGTTTCATCCTTAGTTATAAAAGGATCCCAAGACTACTAAGAAAATGATATAGATTTTTCATTTAGGGGGAATATAAGTTGAAGTTGTAAACTCTGTCTTAAGACCAATATATTCGAAGTAGGGTTTTGAAAATCATTGTTGAATGTAATAGCAATTTTTGATCATGAATAAAAATGAAATCCATCAATAGTTTCTGAAGCATATGATGAGTATTTTTCCTTCATTGTTATGCTCTAAATGTTATTTAAATTGAATGCTCAAGGAATGTTCAATTTATGCATTTGTTAGGCACATTTTGAAATAGTTTTAGGGTTCTTTCAAGGAAAGACTAAAATTGCCTTAGGATTGTTTCAGTGAAATTCAGGGTTTATAATGAATTGGATGAATTAAATTTTCATATGTGTGAAGGTAGATATATAAGGTATATCTATTTTTATGTCAGATCTGTCATTGTTTAAGTTCTTGTTCTTGAGCAATTGGTTGTGAATACTCATAAATGACTCCATACCCTAGGATAAAACATTGGTATGTTTTCCTTTGAAATAGTTGACTATCACTATTAAAATTGATCTTTACCTTTATGTTTGATCTATCAAATAAATGTTATAGTGGTCAACCCATGTAATTCCATTCACATTTTCTAGAATGATTCTATGATTTGATCATTCTAAGTTAGAAGGGTATTCCCACCTGAGTTTATGGAGCTCAAAGTGTAGAGGGTTTTGAAACCCTTTTTATGTCATTCTATATCTTTCTTGATCAATGTCTGGGATAAATAGAGCAAGCTCGTTGACAGTATTTCATATGTCAGCAAGAAAAGGAAATAACACATTGGAATACCAAGATCTTTCTATTATGCAGCACATACAAGAAAATTGTATACCCTAAAAATGATCCACACATTAGTCTTAACTGACCAAGAACAACCCATTGCTCCTATCTAGATTTAAGTAACTTTCAACATTGTGTAAAGTTTCCCACGAACTGAAAAAATATACCTTTTATGTATTTGGAACTTTTTGATCTACAGAGTAGTCCCCTTTGAGTTGAGAAATTGTACCTTTCATATATTAGAAACTTTATGGTACATGCAAAGTATTCCCCTATTTTTTATATTCAATCTGGTCAAAGACTAGTTTGGCTCTTTAGAGACTGCCATGAAAGTCTCATATTCATTATGATCCATGACCATCTTGTTACCCCATTCATAGTCATCTCCATGTTCTTACCACATTTATTTCTTCAAATTTGGAAGAAACAACATCTTTCTTTGGTTCCTTCATCTTATACTTTGCATCAACGTCAACCAAAGATCTGAACATCCATATGCCAACTCTAATTCTCCCTACATGAGAAGCATGTTTTCCAATGGAGTTTCATCAAACAAGGTTTGAATAAAGTTTACAGGATTCAACATGGGTGAATCAACTTGTATCTTGACTTAATGATTTTCTAGCCAATCTGTCAATCTATTTTCCTCTCTGAAACAATGATTAACCTTGAATTCCTCAAATTTGGGTAACAACTTCTATACCGTTGATAACACATAATCAATTTTCCAGCAAAATATCTTATTTTCCATTAGAGATGATATTAGGATTTGATAATCACCTTTGGTATGTATTATTATCACCTTACATCTTAGAGCTATTGTAACTCCTTCTTGTTAGCAATAATAGTCCACTAGTACACCTGAGGGGGGTGAATCAGTTGTATGCCAAATATTATAAACTTTAACCTTTAACAATCAAAAGATAAATGCATTTATGAACACATTAACAACAACACCATAACACAACCATTGTTTCAAGGAAACCTTGTAAAGGGAAAAACCCCTATGGGATTTAGCAACGAAAAATAATGTATTGAAAGTATAGTATCCCTATTAGGAGATTTAGCCATGTTAGGAGATAATTATTACATATAGTACACATCCCACATTAAAGGATATAATCAATTAGCATTCAAGAGAAATAATAGGCTCACTACCCAAGCTCGCTACCTAAAGAAGGTTAAATCCACCTTCAAGACTCACTTTCTGAGATACAGATATACAAAGATATAATATCCAGTGAACTAACTGATAGAAACATATTTTCTTAAACATTTCTAATGGATTTCATCAATCACAATCTCTACTCTACATCCAACAGACTTCTCAAATACAAGCTCACAGCTTCCACACTTCACTATCCACACTCTTAATCAGGAAAACAACTTTCCTTTAAACCATTTTACAACATGCAATTAGGTCGGAAAATTAAGACATCCCCAATACATAAATTATTACATAACCAATTTCTAAGATGTGGACATAGTATCTATAACAAGTAAATATCAATTACAATTCATAAAATATAATCCAAGATCTATAATCTATGCTCGCTATCCATAATACACGCTACATCGTTGAAGTCAGCCCCAAATAGGTCTTCTCTAGAACACATGACACAACTGACATCACCAAGAGTCTTGTGACCCAAGAATCATAAAAAAAATTCTATAACATGTCTCCTAACATTTACCAATCTTGCATAACATAAATTGTTCTCACACTTAAGTTATCCACAAAACTAAGAGACTAACTCTGTCACAATTCTCTATCACTATTCTGTAAATAGTCTTCACCAAAATCATTGTAACTCTAAAAAATAGAAACATAAACTCAAGCGACCTTAGATATAAGATCAAGTATCATCCATGTATAGATCCCCATCTTTTGAAACATCTATATAGTGTTTGTACACTTCTGTCATTCATTCATGCACCAGTGATAACAAGTCTATCTATCTTTGTCTGAAACATATGTTGACATCAATGAAAAAACATGAATGCCAAAAACTCCAACATAAGCCAATTCCAACACTTCCAGTAGCACATTTTCTTCTTCAATGTTTCTAGTCCCAATTGGTAATATTTTAGAAAAGGTTCCTAAAAATTTCCCATGATAATATTTGATAATGCCTCTTACCCCCAACTTACCTAGGTTTCCCTTAGTTGCACCGTCAAAGTTGAGTTTCATAAAATATCCCTATGGTGGAAAGCATTTGGCCTCAACTTTAATGGAATATTCCATTGTCTTAGCAACCATAACCCCATTAAAAGGGATGTGAATGAGTGGCCACTCATTTAGGATTTGCAAGTCCATTGATGAGAATATAGATGATGTGGATTTAGTCCAGGAGGTATATGAATGATATTTTCCAAAAACAATTCTCAATGAAATAACACACCTTATCCCACACTAACTGTTAATTCCTAAAAAACCTTTTGTTTCTCTCCTACCAGATATTCCATATCACTATTATGGGATCCATAATCCATATACATGCGAAGAAGGATTCCTTATGTAGCATAGTCCATCCTACTAAGAGATCCTTAAGTGTTCTAGGAAGTACCCAACCCTTTTGATTTTATTTAAAATCCACCACCAATAGTTTTGAGTAAATAGACATTCAAAAAATAAGTGATCTATTTTTTCAATCATCCCTCCACATAGAAGACACTTGAATTCACTTGCAATGCCCAATTTCACTAGTCTCTTACTTTTAATAATTCTATTCTTTACTACCAACCATATAAAGGCTCTTGCTTTGGGCAAGATGTTGTGATAATGGAATGTTGTGTACTGAGTAGGGAGGGGTGAATCACTACCCTTAAAATTTTTTATTAATTAACCATTAATGATCTTTCCTTTCTTTACCGACCATATTTATTTTCTACCTTTAGCATGTAATATCAAATCATAAACTTAATTGCATGTAAACATTCATAGAAACATTCATGAAAAGTAGTTACACATGACACAAGAATTGGTAGCACAGAAAAACCCTGTTAGAAGGTAAAAAATGCGGTGGGGATGAAACCCACAAAGCTTCACTATCTGCAAAATGGAAGGTGTCGGTTAAGGCTACAAGTGTGATCAATTTTTATTATCTTACCTTGTTAGGAGTAACATTTTAGATTGGTTAGGTCTACTCTGTTAAGATATTTTAACAACACTATTAAGTGTGCACTTGGTTAAGAGATTTACAATAAGACTGTTAAGTCCACCTTCTTAAAGGATTTATTCTATTTGCTACAATTTTTAGAGAGTAGTCAAAATTAATTTTTGACCTGATAGTATGTAATATTAAATTACTAAATACAGATCCTTTAAGTTCACAATATATATGTATCACATAGTGATTGATTAATACCTCTGTTCTACTCGGTAGCCTTGAATCTTATTCTCCATAATTGAATTCTATCTTTTGTGTCCTTCTACATGAAAATCTTTTTTTGATCCATAGATTTCTATTGCGGATACAATCATCATTGTCTGATGTATTACTACATCTATTTATACAATGTTTTGACCTAATTAGGTTTCACGCTTTACAATAAAAACTCTATGATCAAAGGTTTACAACTTGACATTGATCTCCTAGTTTGCATCTTTACAATTAGTTAGACTAATTAAAACAATTACATATACTTTACTTGTTCCTCAAGAAATGGTTTTACAGCTAAGCACAAAGCTAATTATAAAACTTAAGTGTTTTATCTTATGTGTAGCTCAGATCCACATTTCTCATAAATAAAAATCTCTTGGTAGAATGGTGCTCAGGTTTCTTTGTAGTCTATGCTTGGTTATGTCTCTGAACTGTCTATCAGTTTATTGTGTAAACTATGTTCTCAGTTTACACTGTAAAATGTCTATCGGTGATAGTGCATATCGGTGTCCATTGATTTTGGTGTTCACTTGCACTTTACATTTTCAGTGACCATTGCACTTGTCTATTTTTGGTGTCCTCTACACTTGACTATTTTAGTGTCCATTATGCTTTACTAAATATTTTCACTCAGTGATCATGTTACTAAAATTCCAAAAACTATTTCCTTGTATACTAATGAAAAATATGATCCTTTAGGATTATCAATCTCCCCCTTTGGCATTAGTATCAAAAGCCGATATGTGCAATTAACTGATGTGTTCAATATATACACCAAGTGTATACCTTATCAATGTCTCCCCCTATGTGCATGCCTCATTATGTATATGTTTCTCCTTTGTACATTTTCCCCCTTTGACATATAATATCCCCCTTTATCTATTTCCCCCTTTCACATTCACATATAATTTCCCCCTTTTTTTGAAATTAATGACAAAGGTGTAATACTTATAGCTTGTCAAGTATGTGTGCATGGGATTTTTGAATTTCAGCCATTATGTTCTCCCATTTATCTTGGAGGTGTTCCAAGGTCATCTATTCCAATGTGATTCTTGCATGCATGTCATATATACTTTCTGTAACCGACATCTCTAGGGTGGCAATCAATGCTTTTGCTGAAGTCATGTGTTTAATTAGCAGTGTGAGATTCTGGAGTAACATAGCTTGCAACTCGGTTACCTCATCTTAGATTCTTCTTTCTGCCTTTTGAATTTCAAGTCTCAACCATTTTTATTCTACAATATTCTCATAATGCAACTTGAATGCATTCTTGTCGGTTGTGAGACCTTGTGCACTAGCCTTAAGATCTTCATCTATATTTGCAATTTTTTCACTATGCTTGGTAGTAAAATGCTCTATTGTGCACCACTTTGGAACTAGTTTAACTACTTCTGATAAGATTGGTTCCATTGTAGTTACTAATTCAGAAAGTTTTACCTCATGTTATGCCACTTCTTGGCTGATGTTCTTGGTTAATTTGTATTGACACTTCTTCTCACCATGCTCCTCAATGACCTTGACTACATCTACATTCTGTGATGTAATGGCATCGGTGAGAACAACTAATTGATCAGGTATAGGTGCATTTTGATCAATTTTAATGTCAGGAACAATCTACAATAACATTTATTTTGTTCTCTCCAGGACTTCTGAGTTCTTGTGCTCCTTTTTGAGCTTGTCCTGTATTGTCTTCCTCTTGCATAATTCTCCATATTTGGTAAGTGACTATGGATCCATTATCCTTAGATCACAGTCTGGTATATCAATAATTTCATCTAATGTTTCCAGTGCTTTGTTCTTATTCTTCTTCTTTGAAATAGTAGTGGTGGAAGCAGGTTTATGTTGAACTATAGCTAGTTCATGCTCTTTCTCTTGATTTGGTGATTGTGTGGGAGGACTTGTGCCTTTTGTGTGTTGCTTGGTATTGACCTATTAGTCAGTAGTGGACATCTCCACATCAACCTTATCTGTAACTGCAGCATTTTCACCTTTGGTATTCTTGTCAGTGGCATCACCTGGTTTCTCCTCTCCACTTGCATCTTTCTTCTCTTCAGTTGTATTTGTCTGCTTCCCATGTTCATCACCTGTATCTATTAGATTGTTTGCATCAAGTTCAGGTTTTTTTGTAACACCCCAAAATTGGCATCATGCAACCCTAACCAATTTTTTTGCATTTAGATCATCAAAGTCCTATTGTACTAGGCAATTCTAAATTTTAACTGACTCTACTCGACCTAAGTGTCAAATGTAGAAAATCCTAATCTGCATTAATCATACATTATGTTTAATTCCTTAATATTAATCATACATTATATTAATCATACCTTATGATTGAATTAATTTAATTATAAAGTCCTAGCACTTTAATTAAATTAAATTCGCCCTCTTTAGCTAAGACACATAAAAAGGGAATTAAATGATATTTAATTATTAAATAAATATCCTCTTTTTCAGTTTTGAATTTAATTATGCAAATAATTGAGAAAAAGAAATTATGAGGTCATATTTATTTAATTAATTCAATATTGTCAACAAAATCTTCTTTTGAGTTCATAATTGGAAACTTCTCTTTAATTATGCTTTAAAGAGAAAGAAAGCAGTTAAAGCAAAGAGAAAAAAAATTATTTTATTATTTTAAAGAAAGATTTATATCTTAAACTGGCTTTTTTATCTATTTTATTTCAAAAGAGGAAACTTTCCATTCTGAATGACCTCTGAGTCTATTCAAAAGGCCTGACTGATTTTCATGCATTGTTAGAATACTGAATTATTGCCACGTTTCTTGATAATCTCATATAGAATAATTTCATTTTGCAATATACTAATTTCAATTTCTAGAATAATTACATTGAAATCATGTCTTAGATTAATCTTGCATCTTTCAATTCTTAGAATAATCTTGCATTGTATTGCATTCATGGAGAAAAATCCTTCGTTCCTAGATTGGTCTATGGTTGTGAGACTCTCGTTCTAAAAGCTATTTTGAAACCCCATCTGGATAGAAGGCAACAGGTCAAATCATGCAAGTAGACAGGATGAATAATCTCATATTTAGTCTTGTGTGTATCTGATGAAGAATGACTATGTTGAAGTGTATGGTGAGTTAACAAGGCCAAATTTACCACATACATTTTTGGCACCCACCGTTGGGCAGGTACATTTTGTTCTGGCCTCATTTCATTTCATTTTTTTCATTTTTTTGCATCTTGTCTGTACTTTTGTATTGCTCTTTTTTAATCTCACGTGAACTTTCTTAGCATCTCATGCAACTTTCTAGTTCTTTGCGTGGCTCTTTGTACTTCTTCATGCGATCTAGTATAAATCATCACATGAAATTACACACCAGAGCTTTCATTTCATATTTTCTTGTCTCAATTTTCTAACCATCTTCTATTTTTTGACATCTGTGTTTCTCTAATTTTATCTTTTGAAATAGCATAACAGTGGTTTGCAGGACTCTGAGATAAAGAAAAGCCATCATAAAATTCTAACACATTTATTGCAGTACATTTATATGAAGAAAGGCATTACAAACTACTAATGGGTTTATTGCAGGACGTTTGTCAAAGACCTTGCGTGTTTTCACAAATTCTCATGTATATTTTTAGTAGTTAAAACACATTTCAGTTGGTGCTTAAAATGGATCATTGTCTTGCATGATTGAAGTGTTTTTTATATTATAATCCTAAGAACTACATGAATGTATCCTCTCCCCTCACTTTTATGGATCTTGAATGTAAGAGAAATTCATGTGATTCTTCTAGAGTGGCTACCTCCCAATAGCTTTAGCAGAATCGGTGAGAGTGGATGCCCAACTAGTAACAGGATAAAGCCAAGCCCTTCTAAACCGGTATACAAAAAATTATATTGTGATTAATGTCACAATAGACAGGTGTGAATTCATTGTGGCAACCAAAATCTCCTCCAGTACCCTAGTGGTGCGTTAAATTCCCTACATTGTTAAGGTGAAAACCTTGCTTTAAAAGGATTGGGAGAGCCCCTTGTATTGGGAAAATGACTTGATCACAACCACCTGAACGAATTTCCTTACTACAAACTATGGTTCTAGTTTCCAAAAACCCTATATCTATTGGCATGGAAGGTCAGAGACTGACTAAGATTCCCCACACTCTTATAGCTCTTAGTAGAGACAATAGCCCTTTGGGAAGAAATTCCTTTGGGGTTCGAAGCTTGGTGTGCCTGAGAAGTAAGTGCACATGTAAGGAGGAGCCCGTGCCTCTAAGCTTCTAAGTTGTCTGCTAAGAGTAGGTGTAGCTGAATTTCCATTCAAGTGGGGATTCAACAGATATTTTCCTGGCTATCCTAGGATTGTGATGTTCCTATTATGGTACTACAAACATTCTATTTAATGTGTTTTGCATGGGTGTATCATTTGAACAATCAAAACTATCATCAAAACACACAAACTGTCAATCTTGAACATGTCCAAAACAATCTGTAACTCAAACTATCTATCAGAAAAAAGCATGATTTTATCTTGGGAAACACAAACTAGTCTCAACTGTCTAATCCTATAAATGTTCTTTTTTCAAAATTTGCATAGTTTCACATGACATTTCCCAATCTTCGCGTCACTCTCTAAAAATCTTCCTGTGATACGTTGTAAATTGTCATGTGACATTTGGCAACAATGTTGTTATTTTGTCACATTTTCTTCACCAGTCTAGTGTCATTATTCATTCGATACTGCAAATTTTCACGCGGGTCGGTGAGAATCTTTGTGCAAAAGAGAATTTCTTCGCACGAGTCTGGAGTACTTTTTTCCAAAATAGCAAGCTAATTTCTGTCAGTTAGGTGTAATTCTATCAAATCTAGTCTTTGATATGGGTTTTTTTTTCTGCCCTCCATCTTCACACAGTCAGAAACTTGGTTTCTTGGGTTGAGAATTATGTGATTCTTGCTTAAACTAGTCTCGTCTCATATCTTTTTGGTCTCTTTCATCTATGTTGTCATGCTGTGTGTTTCAATAGTCATCTCTTTGCTATTCTAGCCTCATCTCTGATGATTTGCACCAAGGATACTTCACCCTTTTGGCACATTCTATGCAATTACTTTGAGATAGTTTCAAGTTTGGTCCTAGTTCACATCCCTTGTTCAAACTTTGTCTATGACTGTTGTAACTCAAAGTGGAAAAACATTTCCTTTAATCAATCAAGATGAATTTGTGCTTTCCACATCATTATCAGCCACATCTAGTGAGGAATCATCTTGATCTCCTTCCATGGTACCTCGACCTTTCATCAAACGGTCATTTTCAGTGGATTTTAGTCAGGTTCAAAATCCTTTGTTCTGAGAAGACCCAATTTTTGAGAACACTCAATCTTTTCATACCAAGTCTTTACACCTTGAATCCTTGCATTCTAGAAAGATCTAAGATCATGACCAATCAGGTGATGCTAGGAGAGCCGACCTCTTTAAAAATTGGGGCAATTCCCATTCTCAAGACCCCCCTAATGATGTAGAAGTAGAAATAACTCAAGAAGAGATTGTAAAATCTCGTGCTAATAAATATTTCTGTAGGATGATGGGAGTCCTCCTAGCTAAGGAGAAAGAGAAATATATTATTAAACTAGCCAATCAAGGGGCTAAGTTACCCTCCAATTATGATGTAGAAAAACTTGTTGATAAAGAGGAAGAAACTAAAAATTCCTACTTGTGAAAAGAAATGCAGACTATGTAAGAACAACTCTCTCAACTCTTGAAAGAGAAAGACAAAGTTTTTATATAATTCACACTAGAATGCATCTATCCTTTCCCATTTGACAAAGATCTTTACATGCCTCCTTTTCCCAAAGGAGTTGAACTTCCTAAATACAATAAATACTTGGGTACATCTGACCCTCAAGACCATTTGAGAGATTTTGGTACTCTCTCCATGGAATTCATACATGACACAACCTATCTCATGCATCTTTTCCCATGTAGTTTGGGGGGGTCAGCTATGGAATGGTTCTCTAGACTACCAACTGGCATCAAAACTTTTGACGAAATTGCCAATTTATTTCTACAACACGATTCTCACAACATCCAACATCTAGTTCATATTCGAGATCTTTGCACCTTGAAACAAAATCATGGGGAATCCTTCTTGTCATTTCTCCAAAGATGGAGACAACTTTATACATAATAATATCACAAGATACCTGAATCCAAAAAGTTAGACATCTTTCTCGATAATCTTCTCCCCAACTTTTGGTATCAAGTACAACTACAAGGTCCTCTAAACTATGATGACATGATTAAACAAGCTGTAAGAATTGAGACATTTATGATCAAGAAAGGAGAATTGGCCTTACACAAGGAAAATAAACAAGTGTCTTCCTCCTCAAGCAAAGATAAACCCAAATTTCGCAACATGAACCAAAATTTTGTGAATGATGGAGTTGTAGAAAATGTGACTCCTAAGCCTTCCAAGGCTTCCTTTAATCTTACTACCATGATGCAAGCAGCCAAAGCCACTGAACAGGCTATGGCAGATTCCAAACCGAGTACTTCACAATTTTCTAGACCTAAACCTTGGACTCCTAGACCCAAGCGTGAGTTCACTCCTTTACGAGAACCTCTTGAGGCAGTTTACAAGACTCTCTTGGACAACCATTTACTCACTCCTCTAGATAATTCATGACCTTATGATCCACATCCAAGACCCTCTTGGTGGAATGAATCCGCTTATTGTGATTTTCACAAAAACAAAGGTCACAAAATGACTACTTGTCATAAATTGTGGCATAAAATCTAGGATCTCATCGATAGTGAGGTTATTGCTATGGGAGGTCACAACAAAAATTCTGATCACCAAGATTTCAAAGATCCATTTCCTCCCCATGGAAAAGGTGAATCATCTAAAGGAAAAATTACTGATGCTAAGGTCAACTATACATACACCAATAATGACAATGTCATTAATATGGTTGAACCTATTGATACTGAATATTGTAATGTCATTATTCTCAAGGAAAGGGAAGATACTTCCAAGTTCAAAACACCTTTCATTTTGCGAGGGTCTACACCTCAGTCTTCTGAACAAGGACCATCTCAAGTTAGTGCTAATGTTGTTACTTGACCTTGCACTAAGATTATCCTCAAAGGCCTTGAACCTTCTTTGTCTACATCAACTCAACCTTTAGACCAAGCTAAGGTTGACTCTACCAATAAGAATCCAAAATTGGGTTCCTCATCTAATGCTGCCAATTAGAGCATTCTTGATCAATTGCAATGTACTAATGCTTAGATAACTATTTTTGAGCTCCTAAAAATCTCGCCTGCTCATAGGGAAATCCTGGACAAAGCCCTCACTAAGGCAAATGTCCCAAAAGATCTTGATCTCAACCGGTTTCAATCCATGGTAGGTCACTTGACCTCCTCACATTACTTGTCTATCTCTAAGGAAGATGACCATTCTTTGAGTCACCCACATAATAACCCTCTGCACATTGAAGTCATGATTGGTCCAAAGTATGTTCATCATGTTCTCATAGATAATAGCACTGACCTAAATATTTTCTCTGCTAGTTTCCTTACTGAGTTAGGCTATGGAAAAGATTGCATTGATGCCCACAAAAATATTACTATTAAGGCCTATGATGAGGAAGAACATAAATCCAAGGGGCTAGTTGTGTTTCCAATTAGAGCTGGTCCTATTGAATGAGATGTTATCTATCAAGTGCTTCACATTCCTTTAGCATACAATATCCTATTAGGAAGGACATGGATCCATGAAATGTAGGTTGTCCCTTCCACATACCATTAGTGCATTAAATTATCATTCCAAGGATCTGAAGTGACGATACCCACTAATACACGCTATGATTGCAATGCCCTCACAAAATCTGCTGACATTTTTGTGCCTACCAATAGAGAATCTATTGAACTCCTTGAGAATAAATTAAAAGAAATGGAAAAGAGTTTGACACTCAAAGAAAATGATATGGGAGGATATCACATTGAACTTGTGCTATCTATTACATCTTTTCCTTTGTCTCCACGTTCTTTTGGGAGACCTTCTAAGAGAACCAAACCTTCTATGGTTCCTCCTCCAACAAAGTATGGTGGTACCTTTGTAAAAACTACAATACCATTAGAAGAAGTTGAAAACAAAGCTATCAAAGCTTGGATCTATAAAGGAGAAGACAATTCTGAACAAACTACTCCTCCTTATGACATAAAACCTGAGCAATATGGCAAAGTTCTATCTATTATGAAACATTTTGGCTATAAAGGAAATGGTCCCATAGGTGCAAATCATAAGGGATTGATTGCACCACTTGAAGCTATTGGTCGCAAAACATGTGACTCTATAGGTATAGGCTTCCAGAAACTCACATTTCAACTGGGGATAAACAAGTTTGTACCTAGAGAGAATAAACAACCAATACCTAAAGAAACATCTAAAACTGTAGAATCTGAAGACAGTTCCAATGAGGATAGTTTTCCTTATCCTATTCCTCCAGACCTAGCGGCATTCTTTGCTAAGCCAAATGACTTTATACCACGGGTCAGTATAGTAGACATTGATAGTGATTTTGATGAAACCACTTCCTTTCCTCAATTAACTTATGAGGAGTGGAAAGAAATATATACTCTAAATCCAGGTCATCAGGGTGATTTATACATACCACCACTTTTTTAAGAACTGTTTACCAAGAATTCCAGTCACTTCTCATTACACAAGAGGTAGCTGATGCTCCAAACACTAATGTGGTACCTAGGTCAAAAGGTACTCATATGACCATAGTAGAGGTTCTAGGTAGAACTCATCCCAACTGGGGACAAAGGGTTGATTTTACTCATGTTCTTGACATGACACCTAATGATGAAACATTCTCCCATGAATATGAGTTTGACAGCATGTCATATGCCACCTCTGACAGAGATACAGATACAACTAACACATATGAAAACCTTCTCGAAGTAGGTGAAGGGTCTAGTGTAAGGTCACACAAGTCTGAATCCATAGATGTTAACATGTTGTCTACTACAGTCGCTAGGAATCAAAGGAATTTGACTATACCTCTGTATGAGATCGCTTTAGGTCTCAACTTGCTTGTCCATGCCTTTGATGATTATACCATGAATGCACTTGAACCTGTCACTTCTCTTTCACTTCGCCATCCTAAGCTTATAGACTGGAACTCTACCTCCCCATCTAATGAAGTCCTTATGTTCTAGAATGACTACACTCTTTCCTGTTACCTATATGCTGTCAAACCTATAATGTCTTCCACTAGCAAAGAAAGTGTCAACATGACTGAGGCTGACATCAAGTATCTTAGTCACAAAATCAAAAGAAGAAAAAATAGGTGCTATAATGCTGAAAACCATATTGTGGCAATATCAGAGCCTAAAATAGTCAAAATAAAAGATGCATCCAAGGTTGAAAACCTCTCTGAAGCATGTGAGGATGAGATACTTGATGCACTTCCAAGTCATTTACAAGAGAGATCATTTGTGCTTATTGGACCAACTCAACCTATCAACTTGGGTACAGAGGCACAACCTCAGATCATTCACTTGGCATAATCACTATTAGAGGAAGAAAGAGAGGAATTCACTACATTCTTCAGAAGCAAAAAGATAAACTTTGCATGGAAATTTTCAGACATGCCAGGATTAGACCCTAATCTAATCATGCACCATTTTTCCATTGCACCAGGTGTCAAGCCCATAAAGTAGAAGCTTCACAAAATGCATCCACATGTGGCTCTACTTGTCAAAGCTGAATTAGAGAAACTTCTTAAGGCAGTGTTTATCAGAGTAATTGATTATGCAGAATGGATCTCTAATATTGTTCTAGTATCAAAACATGATAAATCTATATGAGTCTACACAGACTTCAGAGACTTGAATTTGGCATGTCCTAAGGATGATTTTCCATTGCCTAATATTGATATGATCGTAGATATGATAGCAGGGTATGAAATGTACTCACTAATGGATGGTTTCTCTGGCTACAACTAGATAAAAATTGTGCCAAAGGACCAAGAGAAAACTGCTTTCACATGTGCCTGGGGCACTTTCTATTGGAATGTCATGCCCTTTGAACTCAAAAATGCTGGTGCTACATATCAGAGAGCTATCACGACCATATTTCATGACATGATGCATAAAATAATGGAAGATTATGTGGATGAAACTTTAGCTAAGAGCATGCACTGAAAGAAGCATCTTGCAGATCTAGGTCCTATACTAGATCATATGGAACAATTCAGTCTAAGGCTCAATCCTACGAAATGCACATTTGGTGTAACATATGGAAAATTGCTTGGCTATATCATCTCTGGCAAAGGCATTGAAGTGGATCCTACAAAAGTACAAGCTATCATCGAAATTTTGCCACCAAAGAATATTAGACAAATGAGAGGGCTTCAAGGCCGACTGCAGTCTATCCAGCATTGTATCTCACAACTAGTAGACAAGTCACAACCATTCACCAAGACTTTGCGCAAGGGTGTGGCTTATTAATGGAACAAAGAATGTGATGAAGGGTTCACACAAATCAAATAGTATCTTTCAAACCCACCAATCTTGATGCCACTTATACTTTACATCTCTACTACGGATGCATCATTGGGTATCCTATTGGCTCAAGAAGATCTATACAACAAAGAATGGGCTATTTATTACATTAGTAGAACTCTGGTCTCATATGAAATAAAATATTCTGCTATAGAGAAGGCTTGCCTTACAGTGGTATTTGCTTCACAAAAATTGCAGCACTATATGCTAGCTCATACTACATGTCTAATTGCTAAAATTTATCCTCTGAAATATTTTCTTAGTAAAGCTATGCTCACAGGTAGACTAGCTAAATGGGTCATGCTTCTCAGTGAATTTGATATTGAATATGTAAAAAGAAAAGCCATTAAGGGATAGGCAATAGTAGATCAATTGGCAGAAGCACCTCTAGTAGATCATCAACCATTGCACATTGAATTTCTAGATGAGTCCATATTACTGCTCACACATCGATCATGGACTATGTTTTTTGATGGTTCATTTACCCAACAGGGGTCAGGTGCTAGGATATTGTTCATTACACCTCAAAGGTAATCTTTACCAAAAGCATATAAGATGTTGTTTCCTTGTACAAACAACATTGTTGAGTACAAAGCCTTAATCAATGGTATGATGATCACCCTTGAGTGGTGAGTAGATGAACTCAATGTTCTTGGAGATTCAAAGTTAGTCATCAATCAAGTAAATGATATCTATCAGACAAAGGATGACAAGTTGGTGCCTTATAAATGGTTGGTTGATGACCTCAAAAAGTATTTTACTCACATCACATTTCAACAAGTTCCAAGGGAAGATAATAAAGCAGCAGATGCCATGGCTACTCTTGCCTCCATGCTACAGATGCCAGAAAATGATTTTCAACATGAATTCCTAGTGGAGATATTACGCTACCCAGCCTATGATTCCCAGATGATTTGTTCTCTCATTGGACATGACTCATCTCGCTACCATCATATCTTTTCCTACCTTTATGACCAGATTGTTTCAGACACTTACACCCAGAATGAGAAATGTAACTTAATCCATAGTGCTTCATGGTTTGTCATCATAGCTAATGACTTGTATAGATGTGGTCTAGACAGTACCCTCCTTAGGTGTTTAGAACCTGATGATTCCAAACAAGCATTAGTAGAGGTGCATGAAGGCATCTGTGGGTCTCACTCTAATGGCTTGACATTGGCCCGTAAACTTATTAGAGCTGGTTACTATTGGCCAGATATGGAAAAGGAAGCTACACGGTTTGCTAAGTCTTGCAAACAATGTCAACTACATGGTAATCTGATTCATGCTCTAGCCAAGGAGCTTATTCCCTTCATTACTTTCTGGCCATTTCAACAATGGGCCTTTGAGTACTTGGTGGGTCAAATTTATCCCTCATCCTCAAATGGACATAAGTTCATAATTATAGCTACAGACTATTTTACCAAGTGGGTGGAAGCAGTTCCTCTCACCGTTGCCAATAGAAAATTAGTAGCTATGTTCATTCTCAACTACATCATCTGCTAGCATGGTGTACCCTCAGCAATAATCACTGATAATGGGGGACAATTCAAAAACAAGTATTTGATAAAGCTATTCTCTAAGTTTAAAGTTACTCAACATTGGTCTTCCATCTATTATCCTTAGGGTAATGGATAGGCGGGAGCATCTAACAAGATAATCCTTAAAATCCTACATCACACATTGCACAAATCCAAATGAGATTGGCACCTCCAGATCAATCTAGCTCTTTGGGCATATAGGACAAGCATAAGAACACCAACATGGGCTGCAACCTATGCTTTGGTTTATGGAGTAGATGATGTGTTACCAATTGAGGTTGGGATTCCTTCTTTGCGAGTCTCTCTGAAAGGCCTCATTACTGATGAAGATAATAGAATATCTCACCTACAAGAGCTAGAATTACTTGATGAATGTCAACAAGTGGCATTTGATCACCTTAGAGCATACCAGAAAAGGATGTCCAAGAGCTATAACAAGAAGGTCCAACCAAGGGATTTCCAAGCGGGTGACCTCGTTCTAAAGGAGAACCCTAAAAATCAACATCGGATCTAGAAAGGGAAATTTGAACCAAATTGGCTTGGTTTGTATGTTGTCACTACAGTGTTTGGGTCTGGTACCTATTAAATTTCTACTATTGAAGGATAACAACTCAAAGAGCCCATCAACGCTCTTCATCTCCAGTGGTTCTATAGCTAAAACATCTTCAGTGTGGTCATGTATATACTAAAGTCCTAAAAAAATTCTAAAAATCTGAAAAATTCCTAAAAAAATGATCATCTTAGTGAAAACCTAGCAATAGGCGCTTTGATGTATCTCTAAAAAAAATAATATATTCTAAAAATACAAAAAAATACAAAAATACATAAAAAAAGAGAAAACAGAAAAAAGTGCCATTGATGAAAACCTGGTAAACAGGCATCATGGTAGCAAAAAAAGAATTTATGCCAAGAAGGTGAAAACCTGGTAAATAGGTGCCTCTTGTTCCACAATGCTATATCTATTGCAACACCACTTGGCTTTACACATTTGCTTTCCTGCATTGCTGCTTTCCTTCTTTCCTACTTGCATTTTCTTTTCTGCATGCTTTCAGTTCCTATCAAGACACCAACTTACATGGATTGAAACTAGTCATACTCTCACGGAAACCCTCCTGGTCTAGGGGGCACTGTCCAATCACCTTTTGGGATCTACATCGCGACAGTCACCAGTGGTTCTCACTATGTTTGCCTATTGTTTCTTAGCTTTTAATGAGTTATCTCTCCTTGAGAATCTCCCTAACATCAGTCACCAGTGGTTCTCACTGTGTCTGCCTACTGATGTCTACCTAGTACTACAATCTCTTCACTCGCGCTCTCGCACATCAGTCACCAGTGGTTCTCACTCCTTCTACCTACTATCACCATACTTTCGAGATTGCTCACATCCATTATAGTTGGAGTTATACTCACACGCTCTATCTATTGATACTCGGTCTTGACAATTCTTTGCTTTAGTTTGTACATATCTTTCAGTCACTTTCATGACACTCTAGCTCCTTTGCAAACCCTCCTGACTTGACATTGATTCAGCGCCAGACACTTGGGGGCAACCAAATCTCATTTTTCCTCACAACATATGTCAAGTTAGTTATCATTACTTGGGGGCATGGGCCCCCCATCTAATCACATCTTTTGTTTACACCTAAGTCAGTAATCTTGTCACTTCTCAAGGGCAACTCGCTATTGACACAAACTGGTGTTTTTCAACACCACCATAAACAATGTTTTTTAACACTATCTTTGGACACATCTGTGTTTTTCAACACACATCAGATATCTCACACATAAACATCTATCGATAACAATCAAACATAATGAACTCACAAGCACAATGGTGTTTTTAACACCTCATACAAATATACATTCGCAAACTTTGAAACTGGCTGAGCTATGATTGAACATTTTTTTGTATGTTGTCTATTCTCATGAATTTCATTGATATTTTCTTTGTCTACTACTTGTTGGTGTAGTCCTGATGATTCAACAACATCAAATAAATAGGGTGTATGTGATCAGAGCTCCCGCACTAAGGTGGAATAGCCTTAGATCCCTCGATCTTGTTTATTTGTATGCCATGGTGAGGTCGGTACTATCTCCTTGCCTGTTTTTGCTCTATTTGTTATTGATCTATTTATTTACGCATGATCGCACTCATGGTTATCTTGGCTTTGAATGCCTCAATACTGGTGTACTCTTGCAACATTAATTGGAAATAATGTTCAGGTCATCTTGGCTTTTGTGCCCTGGTGCTTACATTCATTTCCTACATTTTATCCAATGACAAGTCATATTCATATCCTTATGGTTGCATTGTGGCGCTAGTAAGGGTTGTATCAACTTTAATGTTCCAAAAAAATGCTCAATGATGATGATTATACCATGGGTCTCACAACCATGTCCTAGGAATTTCATCTAGCATAGGATTGCATTGTCATTGCATCTATCATAGGATTGCACTTTCATTTGCATCTAGCATAAGATTGCATTTTCATTTTAGACTTTCATTGTGGTAGTGATTCAGTGTTCTCTTCATTGCATTCTCCTAGGTTCATACATTGGGGAGTTCTTCTTTAGTGTCCTAGTGCCATCATGACTGCCCAAGTGTTTGATCCTCGCTCTCTATCTTTAGCTATATGCTCAATCCATTTTCAGGATCGAAATCAAAATCTAACACTCCTATATCGCTCAAAATCGCATTTTAAATTTTTTGGAATAGACGTGATCAGATGCTTGTGTAGTCAACTTTATGACGTCGCTTTTTTGTCAGAATCTTATCTAATCAACATTTTCTCAAATATTTGACTATTTTCATCAAAATTCAACTCTAGTCAACCCTAGTAAAACTTGGTCAACCTGGACCTCAAAATCTCTCAAAATTGATTCTGAATCTCTTAAATTCTTCCACAATCTATTCTAAGTTCTGCTTGATCTGTGATTCAACATCTATCTATGAATTCTCACTCTCAATCATCATTATGGTGTGTCATCTTTCCATTTCACTCCTGAGGGGGTAGGATGAATACATCATTGAATCTATTCCAATCAATCTGATCTAATTTTCAAAAGTCCTCATTGCTAGGGGCATCTCATCACTTGGGGCATGTTCAATTTTTTGTACCTCACAGTCAAAACTGGGTGTTCCATGACTTTTAATCAATAAGGGCATCCTTGTTTCTTACATCTTGTCATCTATTAAGTATCTGAGCAATCTAACTCAGGTTCTTGAGGATCAAACTCTATTTTGGAGATGGTTCTCAAAAAACTATCTTTTGGGACAGGTATCGGGGCAATCTAACCCTGACTCCTGATAATCAAGCTCCACTCTAGAGATAATTCTAAATCTCTATTTACTATCATTTGAGACAGGTATCGGGGCAATCTAACACTGACTCCTGAAGGTTAATCCTCGTTCTCGGGATATCCTTGTGAAAGATTTCAATCTAACCAATGTCTTGGCAATCTAACCTAGATATTGGGGGACTAAGCTTCATTCTAGAGATGGTCCTAAAATCTCTATTGATTATCTTGTTGGATAGGTATCAGGGAAATCTAACCCTAACTCCTGAAGGTTGAGCCTCATTCTATGGATAGCCTTATGAAAGATATCAAATATATTAGGTATTAGGGCATTCTAACCCATATCCCTGAGGATCAAGCTTTGTTCAGGAGATGATTCTCAAAATCTTCATCTATTAGATATCAGGGCATTCTAACCCGGATCCCTGGGGATCAAGCTTCATTCTGAAGATGACCCTTGAAAACTCTATTTTGACCGATGTCTTGGAAATCTAACCTAGACTTTGGAGATTTAAGCTCTATCCTAGAGATGGCTCTAAAATCTTCATCAATCGATATTTGCATCAATCCATGTTCAAATCTATTCTTTTGTACTTCAGGCATCAGACTGTTCTTTGAAAAAATGCGTTGCTCGCACATCAATTCAAAGAGGGGCAAAATTTAACACCCCAAAATTGGCATCATGCAACCCTAACCAATTTTGTTGTATTTAGATCATCAAAGTCCTATTGTACTAAGCAATTCTAAATTTTAACTAACTCTACTCGACCTAAGTGTCAAATGCAGAAAATCCTAAATCTGCATTAATCATACATTATGTTTAATTCCTAAATATCTATTGGCTAAACAAACCTTATGATTGAATTAATTTAATTATAAATTCCTAGCACTTTAATTAAATTAAATTCACCCTCTTTAGCTAATACACATAAAAAGGGAATTAAATGATATTTAATTATTAAATAAATATCCTCTTTTTTAGTAATTGAATTTAATTATGCAGATAATTGAGAAAAAGA
This sequence comes from Thuja plicata, assembly GCA_018584345.1. Classification (NCBI taxonomy): domain Eukaryota; kingdom Viridiplantae; phylum Streptophyta; class Pinopsida; order Cupressales; family Cupressaceae; genus Thuja; species Thuja plicata. Next base: position 1,882,842 of record MU225287.1, on the reverse strand, counting down.
AGATATGAGGTCATATTTAATTAATTAATTAATTATTGTCAACAAAATCTTCTCTTGAGTTTAGAATTGGAAACTTCTCTTTAATTATTCTTTAAAGAGAAAGAAAATAGTTAAAGTAAAGAGAAAACAATTTATTGTATACTTTTAAAGAAAGCTTTCTATCTTAAACTGACTTTTTTATTTGTTTTATTCCAAAAGAGGAAACTTTCCAATCTGAACAACCTCTGAGTCTATAAAAGAACTCTTATTCTTCATTCAAAAGGCCCGACTCATTTTCGTACATTGTTAGAATACTAAATTATTGCCACGTTTCTTGATAATCTCATATAGAATAATTTCATTTTCCAATAGATTAATTTCAATTTCTAGAGTAATTGCATTGAAATCATGTCTTTGATTAATCTTTCATCTTTCAATTCTTAGAATAATCTTGCATTGTATTGCATTCATGGAGAAAAATCCTTCGTTCCTAGATTGGTCTATGGTTGTGAGACTCTCGTTCTGAGAGCTATTTTGTTAACCCCATCTGGATAGAAGGCAACAAGTCGAATTATGCAGGCAGATAGGATGAATAATCTCATATTCAGTCTTGTGTGTATCTGATGAAAAATGACTATGTTGAAGTGTATGGTGAGTTAACAAAGCCAAATTTACCACATACATTTTCTCCTTTTCCTCTGAAATGATATTGATAGCTTATATCAATAGAGACATTTCACCTAGTATATTTACTTGTGCAACATCTAGTGTATCATTTTCCTTTTCTTTCTTAGTGGCATCATTTACATATTCATCTTTCTTGGGCTCATCATAAGAATCAATAAGTGTTTTATCTTTTATTGTGACTTCTGTTGTATCCCCTAATGATTGTAAAATCTGAGGAATATCTATATGTGGTAAATTTGGCCTTGTCAATCAACCATACACTTCAACATAGTCCTTATTCATTAGAACGAGAGTCTCACAACCATAGACCAATCTAGAATGAAGGATTTATGCTTCCATGAATTCAATGCATTGATTAATCTAGAAATGAAATGTGCAAGATTAATCTAGATGATCCATTTAAACTAGAAATGAGATTAAAACTATGCCATCATTTCAATGAAATTATTCTAGAAATTGAAATTAATCTATTGCAAAATGAGAGTATTCTATATGAGATTATGAACTAAAAATGTAGCAACAATTAAGTATTCTAACAATGCATATGACTAGAAATTAAGGAAGGGGTTTGAATGAGAGATGAGAGTTCTTTAATAGACTCAGAGGTTGTTCAGAATAGAAACTTTCCTTTTTGAAATAACATAGATAGAAATGCCAGTTTAAAATAGAAAGCTTTCTTTAAAAGAATACAGTAAATTGTTTTCCCTTTGCTTTAACTATTTTCTTTCTTTGATTTAATTCTTTTCTCTTTTGATTTAACTTTTCTATTTATGATTTAACTTTTTTCTTTCTCTTTAAAGCACAGTTAATTCAAAACTTCTATTTCTGAAATGAAGAGAATATTTAATTAAATAAATAGAATATGACCTCATAAATATGTTTTTCTCAATTATTTGAATAATTAAATTCAATTATTGAAATGAGGATATTTATTTAGTAATTAAATATTATTTAATCCCTTTTTATGTATTTTAGCTAAAAGGGTTGCATTTAATTTAATTAAAGTGCTAGGACTTTATAATTAAATTAATTCAATCATAGGTTTTGTTTAGCTAATAGATATTTATGAATTAAATATAATGTATGATTAATGCAGATTTAGTATTTTTTGCATTTGACACTTAGATTGAGTAGAGTCAGTCAAAACTCAGAATTGCCTAGTATAATAGGACTTTGATGATTTAGAAAAATGACAAATTCAACAAAATTGGTTAGGGTTGCAAGATGCCAATTTTGGGGTGTTACATTTTGCCCCTCTTTGAATTGATATGCGAGCAGCGCATTGATTCAAATAATAGTGTGATGTTTGAAGCACAGAAGAATAGATTTCAAAAATTGATATTGCAAAGATCGATTGATAAAGATTTCATAGCCATCTCCAGGATAGAGCTTGACTCTCCGAAGTCTAGGTTAGGTTGTCAAGACATTGGTCAAATAGAGTTTTCGAGGGTCATCTTCAGAATGAAACTTGATCCTCAAGGATTCAGGTTAGAATGCCCTGATACCTAATAGATTAAGATTTCAAGAATCATCTCCAGAATGAAGTTTGATCCTCAGGGATCCAGGTTTGAATGCCCCAATACCTAATAGATTAATATTTTGAGAGTGATCTCCAGAAAAAATCTTGATCCTCAGGATCTGGGTTAAAATGCCCTGATACCTAATAGATTAAGATTTCGAGAATCATCTCCAGAATGAAGATTGATCCTTAGGGATCAGGGTTAGAATGCCTTGATACCTAATAGATTAAGATCTTTCATAAGGTTGTCCCTAAAATGAGGCTCAACCTTCAGGAGCTAGGGTTAGATTGCCCCGATACCTGTCTCAAAAGATAGTCAAATAGAGATTTTTTTAGGACTATCTCCAGAATGAAGCTTAGTCCCCCAATATCTAGGTTAGATCACGCAGACACTGGTTAGATTGATATCTTTCACAAGACTGTCCCCAGAATGAGGCTCAACATTCAATGGTCAGGGTTAGAATGCCCTGATACCTGTCCCAAAAGATAGTCAATAGAGATTTGGGATCATCTCCAGAGAAGAGCTTGATTTCTAGGAGTTAGGGTTAGAATGCCCCAATTCCCAATAGATGAGTTTTTGAGAATTATCTCCATAATGAAGCTCGATCCTCAAGAATATGAGTTAGATTGCTCAGATACTTAAAAGATGATGAGATGTAGGGAATAGAGATGCCCCTATTGATTGTGCAGTATCTAGTTTTGACTATGAAGTATGAAAAATTGAACATGCCCCAAGTGATGAGATGCCCCTAGCAATGAATTTTGAAAATTAGATCAAATTGATTGGAATAGATTCAATGATGTAATCATCCTGCCCCCTCGAGAGAAAAATGGAAAGATGATATGTCATAATGATGATGGAGAGCAAAAAATTGTAGATAGATGGTGAATCAGAGATTAAGAAGAACTCATAATAGATTATGGAAGAATTCAAAAGATTTAGAATCAATTTCGAGCAATTTCAAGGTCTAGTTCACCAAGTTTGACTAGGGTTGACTAGAGTTGACCTTAGTTGACTTTTGAGAAAAAAAGTCAAAGATTTGAGAAAATGATGATAAGATATGATTTTGACAAGAAAGTGATGTCAGAAAGTTGACTACACAAGCATCCAATTGTGTCAGTCCCAAACATTTTAAAAGGTGATTTTGAGCTATATAGAAGTGTCAGATTTTGATTTTGATCACAAAAAATGGATCCAGAGCGGTCAAATTAGGTAATAGTGAAATTTTCATGCAAAATTGAGCACTTTGAAAAATTAGGTCAAAACCTATATATGGACCAAAAGGTTATTTTCAAATCATTTCAACCTTTTGACTTTTGTAAACGGAGCTTTGAGCAAAAATGGTGGTCCCCTATAGCACGCATCGATTCAAGTGATCTAGGAGGCACAATCAGTTAGCCGGGTATAGACCTCGGGTAAGTGGTCAATAAACCTCTCTGTCAATTCCATGTTTACCATTTTTAGTCGATTTTTGCATTGTTTTTCATGTTTTTAGAAACTGTCCGTGGGATTTCGCGTGAATAAGTAGTTTCTTTGCGTGGCTCATAGGGAAATCTCGTGTGAGAAAATGACTTCTCATGCCATACGGTGGGAAGTCTCATGTGGGAGAGTACCCACTTTCATGCGAGAAACCCTCCAATAGGTTATTTTATCACGCAAAATGGCAGCAAATTTTGCACGAACATGAAAGTTCGCCCGGTCTGAAAAACTTCTTCGGGAAAAAAAGTACTTTTTCATGCGAAAATATGCTTCTTCGCCTATAAGTCTGTGTCGCATCCAATACCATTTGTATCAGTGTTGTGACTATCTGTAGGATGTCTTTAATGCTTAGTTATCTCATTATGCTTTGATTATCTCAGATTACTGATCGTGCACTATTGTTTGTATGTCTTGCAGGTTGACTTCTCAAATATTGCATTCAGATCACACCACCCAACCATTAGTAGACTAGTGGCATAGTTAGATGACATAGAGATAGTGCATTTAGATATTTTGGGTCTGACCTCTCTATGTGATGTACCTGAGATTTGGGTAAATCATGGTTTATTGGGAGCACTTGTCAAGTGTTTCCATTTGGAAATGAACACTTTCTACCTTCCATAGGGCAAGATGATAGTGAACCCTAAGGAAATTTACAGGATATTGAGGATTCCCTTCCATGGAGCTAGGGTGGAGTATGAGGTGCAGCCGAGACTCAGGACACTGGCACTAAGAGAGATACTGCAGGATGACCTTGTCATGGGGAGAGCTATCCCATGGGAGGATCTGATTAGTGTGTACAAAACCACACATAGATTGCCAGTGGTATTAGCATGTTTCCTTAGGTGCTATCTGATGCCTGATCATGGATAGTGTGGTTTGGAGTGTGGCTAGGGAAGGATGTTACAATAGATGTTAGCCCTACCCAGACATTACGGATGAGGTCAGTGCATGTTGGCCCACATGTATCATGAGATGCATGAGATCGTCTATTGAGAGGTGAAGAGCATGGTGGTTGGGGTATTCTTTCTATAGGTATGGGCATGGGATCATCATCCTGTGACTCGGTCGATGTGTGAGGATTTGAGGTGGCCTTTAGAGCCGTATATCTATAGGTACAGGGGCATGATTACTCAACCAGTGCTAGGTAAGATAGATTAGTGGCAAGCCCAGCTTGATGACCTAGCAACAGTAGTATGGATGCCATGGAGATTAACAGAGCCATGGGATGATGTTGTAGAGTAGCTAAGTTATATGTTTTTATCACAAGTGATGATTGGTTATGCTATCACTGTGATTGAGAGATTCCCGTAGAAGAGGGTATGGTGGCAGTTTGGTTGACCACAAGATATATCACAGGAGTATACTGCATATTCTCAATTTATAGATGAGGTGAGGAGAGGCTGGCTAACAAAGCTAGATTAGGGATGGACCATGATCGACATACGAGCATTGGTCCTGATACAGTGGGATTACCTGAGGGATATAACAGATGGCGGCATGACCGTAGAGTATCAGGAGAACTTTTTGACACATCCATTCCCTAGGTTCGTAGATCTAATCAGGATGGTAGGCTGTGGATAGGTGGTCCAGTAGCAGGTCCCTTTGGCTCAACCACTGCAGAGACCACAGCCAGTGCATTGACCCCGTCCCGTGTAGGTGGACATACATGCACACGAGATAAGGATAGATCCTGGTGCCGGTGGTAGTGGGAAGTAGAGTAGGATGGTGGTCATGTAGCTAGAGGACATACAGGATCAAGCCGAGCAGCAGGAGGTCCCATAAGAGGACCCAATGCGGGAGGATCAGCTGGCACAGGAGCTAGGATAGGGTGATGCACCACTATAGGCATAGGAGGCCCTGTGTAGAGCTAGAGAGAGGGTCAGGTAGTTGACCAGATAGGTTGGAGGCTTGACAATATAGGTAGCCATATGAGATGCATGAATTTTAGATAGAGATCGAGAGGTGCAGGATCTCTAAGGGTAGTTGCAGACAACTCAGGAGGAGATGTGACATTAGACCACCCGAATGGCCTACTACTATGCATCTTATATAGGGGTGGTGTCTTATGAGGCATCATAGGTTGATATATTTTTTATATATGCCAAAGGGTTGGAGGGTGCATAGGTACCACCTCCACCAGATATGCCTCCACCTCCACCTCCTTCAGGTGATGAGGGAGAAGGCCAGAGTTAGATTTCACAGATTGAGAGATGTGATCATAGGATGTATCTGATGCGTTGGCATCCATGTATTTGTAGCACCATTTTGTATTTGTATTGACACATTGGATATATTTATGAGCTCATCTTTTGTTATCATCACATGTGTCATATTATCTTTTATGAGATGTTTCCTATATGCTTAGATGTTTTAGATGAGTTATAATGTATGCAAATGTTTGAACATATTTTTGAATATATGTAAATGTATGAAATGAACATGTTGATGTATGTATGTAGATGAAAATGCAATTATGAATGAGAATATGCAAATGCAATGTGTAGATGCTAATAAGTTGTGAATCTGTAATGTATATGGTACTAACATCTCATGCAGGATGACAAATGCTAACCAAAAGAACATGTGAATAATTGAGAGAAAGGATTGAACACTTGTGCAGTCATGATGAAATCAGGCCAGTGAAGAAGAACTCCCTAATGTATGAACCCTAGGAGAATGCAATGAAGAGAACACTGAATCACTGCCACAATGCAATTCTAGAATGAAAATGCAATCCTATGCTAGATGCAATATGAAAGTACAATTCTAGTACATAGTTGTGAGACCCATCATAAAATCATCATCATTGATCATTTTTTTGGAACAGGAAAGTCAATATAACCCTTACTAGTGCCACAATGCAACCATAAGGATATGAATATGACTTGCATCAGATAAAATGTAGGAAAAAAATGTAAGAACTAGGGCATAAAAGCCAAGATGACCTGAACATTGTTTTTAGTTAATGTTGCAAGAGTACACCAGTATTGAGGCATTCAAAGCCAAGATAACCATGAGTGCGATCATGCAAAAACAAATAGAGCAATAAAAAATAGAGAAATAACAAACAAGGAGATAGTACCGACCTCACCATGGCGTACAAATAAACAAGATTGAGGGATGTGAGGCTTTTCCACCTTAGTGCAGGAGCTCTTATCACATACACCCTATTTATTTGACATTGCCAGATCATCGAGTCTACACCAACAAGCAGTAGAAAAAGAAAAAATCAATGAAATCCATGAGAACAAACAACATACAAAGAAAATTTCAATCATAGCTCAGCCAGTTTCAAAGTTTTTGAATATGTATGTGTATAGGGCTGTTGAAAAACACCGTTGTGCTTGTGAGTGCATTGTGTTTGATTTTTATCGATGGATGTTTATGTTTGAGATATCCAATGTGTGTTGAAAAACACAGATGTGTCCAAAGATAGTGTTAAAAAACATTGTTTATGATGGTGTTGAAAAACACCAGTTTGTGTCAGTAGCGAGTTGTCCTTGAGAGGTGACAACATTACTAACTCAGGTGTAAACCAAAGATGTGATCGAATGGGGGACCCATGCCCCCAAGTAATGATGACTGACTTGATGTATTTTGCAAGGATAGCCCAGATTTAGTTGCCCCTAGGTGTTTGGCAATGAATCAATGTCAAGTCAATAGGGCTCACAAAGGAACTAGAGTGTCACAACAGTGACCGAAAGCTATGTACAAACTAAAGAAAAGAATCATCAAGATTGAGTGTCGATAGATAGAGAATTGGAGTACAACTCCAAATATAATAGATGTGAGCAATCTTAATAGTATAGTGATAGTAGATAGATGCAGTGAGAACCACTGGTGACTGATGTGAGAGAGATGCTCAAGAAGATCATAGCAATAGCTAGACATCAGTAGGTAGATGCAGTGAAAACCATTGGTGATTGATGTTAGGGAGATTATCAAGGAGAGAGATATTAGTATAAGAAAAGAAATAGTAGGTAGACACACTAAGAACCACTAGTGACTATTGCAAAGAGATGCCCAAGAAAATCACAGCAATAGCTAGACATTAGCAGGTAGACATAGTGAGAACCACTAGTGACTAATGTTAGCAAGATTCTCAAGGAGACAGATCTTAGTATAAGAAAAGAAATAGTAGGTAGACACAATGAGAACCAATGGTGACTGTCATAAAGTAGATCCTGAAAGATAATAGGATAGTGCCCCCTAGACCAGGAGGGTTGCTCCGAGAGTATTACCAGTTTCAATCCATGTAAATTGGTGTCTCGACGGCAACTGAAAGCATGCGGAAAGCAAATACAAGTTGGAAAGCAAATGCATAAAGCCAAGTGGTGTTGTGATAGATATATCATTGTGGAACAAGAGGCACCTATTTACTAGGTTTTCACCTTCTTGGTAGAAATTCTTTTTTTTCTACCATGACGCCTATTTTTCAAGTTTTCATCAATGGCACTTTTCTCTTTTTCTCTTTTTTTTTTATATTTTTATATTTTTTTGTATTTTTAGAATATATGAATTTTTTTTTTGGAGATACATCAAAGTGCCTATCACTAAGTTTTCACTAAGATGATCATTTTTTTAGGATATTTTCATATTTTTATAATTTTTTTAGGGCTTTACTATATACATGAGCACACTGAAGATGTCTCAACTGTAGAACCATTTTAGATGAAGAGCGTTGACGGGCTCTTTGAGTTGCTCTCCTTCCATAGTAGAGATTTGGTAGGTGCCATACCCAAACACTACAGTGAAAACATATGGACCAAGCCAATTTGGTTCAAATTTTCCTTTCTAGATCCGATGTTGTTGATTCTTGGGGTTCTCCCTCAAAATGAGGTCACCTGCTTGGAAATCCCTTGGTCTAACTTTCTTGTTATAACTCTTGGACATCCTTTTCTAGTATGCTCTAAGGTGATCAAATGCCACTTGCTGACGTTCTTCAATTAGTTCTAGCTCTTATAGCCAAGATATTTTGTTATCTTCATTAGTAATGAGGCCTTTCAGAGAAACTCACAGAGAAGGAATCTTAACCTCAATTGGTAACACAACATCTACTCCATAAACCAAAGAATAGGGAGTATCCCCAGTTGGTGTTCTTATGCTTGTCTTGTATGCCCAAAGAGCTAGATTGATCCGGGGATGCCAATCTCACCCGGATTTGTGCACTGTGTGATGCAGTATTTTAAGGATTATCTTGTTGGATGCTTCCGCTTGTCCATTACCCTAAGGATAATAGATGTAAGACCAATGCTGAGTAATTTTAAACTTAGAGCATAGCTCTATCAAATCCTTGTTTTTGAATTCCCCTCCATTATTAGTGATTATTGCTAAGGGTACACGATGCCTGTAGATGATGTAGTTGAGAATGAACATAGCTACTGATTTTTCATTGGCAACAGTGAGAGGGACTGCCTAGTCTGTAGCTGTGATGATGAACTTATGTCCATTTGAGGATGAGGGATAAATCTAACCCACCAAGTCAAAGGCCCATTGTTGAAATGGCCAGAAAGTAATGAAGGGAATAAGCTCCTTGGCTGGAGCATGAATCACATTACTATGTAGTTGACAGTGTTTGCAAGGCTTAGCAAACTATGTAGCTTCTTTTTCCATATCTGGCCAATAGTAACCAACTCTAATAAGTTTACGGGCCAATGTTAGGCCATTAGAGTGAGACCCATAGATGCCTTCATGCACCTCTACTAAGGCATGTTTGGACTCATCAGGTTCTAAAATTTTTAGGAGGGTACCGTCTAGATCGCACCTATACAAGTCGTTAGCTATGATGACAAACTATGAAGCACTACAGATTAAGTGATGTTTCTCATTCTGGGTGTAAGTGTCTAGAAAAATCTAGTCACAAAAGTAGGAAAAGATATGATGGTAGTGAGCTGAGTCATGTCCAATGATAGAACAGATCACTTGAGAATCAGGGGAATCATAGGCTGGGTAGCATAACTTCTCCACTAGGAATTCATGTCAAAAATCATTTTCTGGAATGTGTAGCATGGAAGCAAGAGTAGCCATGGCATCTACTGCTTTATTATCTGCCCTTGGAACTTGTTGAAATGTGATGTGAGAAAAAAAAATTTTGAGGTCATCAACCAACTATTTAAAAGGCACCAACTTGTCATCCTTTGTCTGATAGATATCATTTACTTGATTAATGAATAACTGTGAATCTCCAAGGACATTTAGCTCATCTACTCACCACTCAAGGGTCACCTTCATACCATTGATTAAGGCTTCATACTCAACAATGTTGTTTGTACAAGGGAACAACATATTATATGCTTTTGGTAAAGAGTACCTTTGAGGTGTAATGGAAATTATCCCAGCACTTGACCCCTGTTGGGTAAATGAACCATCAAAAAACATAGTCCAGGATTGATGTGTGAGAAGTAATATGGAGTCATCTAGAAATTAAATTTGCAATTGTTGATGATCTAGTAGAGGTGCTTTTGCCAATTGATCTATAATTGCATGTCCCTTAATGGCCTTTCTTTCTACATACTCAATATCAAATTCACTGAGAAACATGACCCATTTAGTGATTCTACGCGTGAGAGTAGCTTTACTTAGCAAATATTTTAGAGGATCAATTTAGCAATTAGGCATGTAGTATGAGAAAGGATATAGTGTCACATTTTTTGTGAAGAAAATACCACTGCAAGGCAAGCCTTCTCTATGGAAAAATATTTTGTTTCATATGAGACTAAAGTTCTACTAATGTAATAGATAGCCTTTTCTTTGTTGTTCTGATCTTCTTGAGCCAGTAGGATACCCAATGATGTATTTGTAGCAGAGATGTAAAGTATAAGTGGCTTCCTATGAATAGGAGGCATCAAGATTGGTGGGTTTGCAAGATATAGTTTAATTTGTTGGAACCCCTCATCACATTATTTTCTCCATTGGTAAGCCACACCCTTGTGTAAAGTCTTGGTGAATGGTTGTGACTTGTCTGCCAGTTGTGAGATGAAACGCTAGATAGACTGTAGTCAGCCTTGAAGTCCTCTCATTTGTCTGATATTCTTTGGTGGCGACATTTCCATGATAGCTTGTAATTTTACAGGATCCACTTCGATACTGTTGGTACTCCTAAATTTGGAACAAATTTGGAGTGACCATGTTAAAATTTTCAGTCAAGCAAAGTGAGTACCCTTAAAAATTTATGTGAGAAGACTCAGTTAGAGTGCTTGAGAAAGGTGTCCGAATGATTTTCATAAGATACAAATCTAGAAGAGGATTTAATGCCTTTCATTTGATGTATGCAATGGGTCCCATCTCCTAATTTCCAGTTCTGACATGTTTAGAAAGTATTCATTTTGAGGGGGTCACCTAAATCTGCATTTTGCTGAAGTGTCAATTTGTTGTCCGGAGCCTACTTTGCCTCTGAGTATCTTACACCCTGTTGAGTTTCATAAGCCATCACTTTGGGAATGTTTAGCATGCATATCAGAGAGCTTATGTTTTAAACCTTAGGTCATTCCGAATCCGTTTGATAAGTTTTCATACTTTCCAAAGTTGGTTGTTCATGAACTGTCTGCATTTTTGTCCTGTAGAAATCTGAATAGCCCAGTTTGACATGTTATAACTTTTGACCAATCCATCCAATTGAGAAAATTCTTTTTGCACTGTGTTCTAGTGGTCACACACTCCATATGCTCCAGTCTG
>MU225287.1:1843992-1856591 GCA_018584345.1 Thuja plicata | reverse complement strand
TCCCAAGGTAGTTGGCTATCCTGCATGTTTGGGAGATTTGATGGAGTTGTGTGGAATTATTTTCATGTGTGAGGGATTTGGTAGAGTTTTTTGGACCTACTTGGGTCTTGGGTAATTGGTTTTGATGTATTTAATGGAACTTGGCATGGTCTTGGTTGCTCGGCATCGTCTGGGAGGAGCTCGGCCTTGCTTAGGAATTTGGTGCCTATTATAGGCCATATAAGTAATTTTCCACAAAGATTTAGAGGATGAAAATTTTAGGGATTGAAAAGGGCCTATATTTCTACATACAGTTCGAAGCGTGAGTCCTAATTCATCCGGATCTAGGATATATCGCGATTTTACTAAGACATCAATTTTGGGAATTTAATTGTTGTTGTTGGCCGACTTGTGGCATTTAATTTATGTGTTTGTATTTAATTTATGTTTAGGGCCGACCTATGGCTTAGATTGGTATAAGTAGGGGTTGTGGGGGAAGTCTTTAGGCATTATTCATTCATCCTGGAGAAGAGGAAGAGGTAGAGGAGCGAGTTTTGAGAAGAGCTAGTGGCTGTGGCTTGGGGGACAAGGGGATTGCTTGGTGGACTTGTGAGCACAAGTTTAGATCTTCCTTGGGGGATCCTACCAATGTGTGGATCTAGACTAGCTAGGATTATTCATTCATCCTAGAGAAGAGGAAGAGGTAGAGGAGCGAGTTTTGAGAGGAGCTAGTGGTTGTGGCTTGGGAAACAAGGAGATTTCTTGGTGGGCTTGCGAGCACAAGTTTAGATCTTCCTTGGGTGTTCCTACCAGTGTGTGGATCTGGGCTAGCTATGGTTTCATTTGGATCTTGCGATATCTTATGGAGTTTCTATTGTAATTGCATTGTATTTGGCCATAACCCAGAAGGCCTTACAGCCGGGCATGTTGGATGAAAATATATGATTCTATTATGAGTATTTGCATTGTGTGGATATAAATATCTGTGTTGTTATTTATATTCCATGGTGTGGTTATTGGTTGGGGGCTAGGACATCTCCATTAGGGATCCTCCTTCCTTGACCTTCATCAAGAACTATCTTCAAATTATTCAGTTTTAGATGTTTCTTCAGGTATTGGTTGTTTGTCTTCTTGAGGTATAAACTTGTTTATCCCCAGTTGAAATGTCAGTTTCTTGAAGCCTATACCTATAGAGTCATGTGTTTGGTGACCAATAGCTTCAAGTGGTGCAATCAATCCCTTATGATTCACACCTATGGGACCATTTCCTTTATAGCCAAAACATTTCATAATAGATAGACCTTTGCCATACTGCTCAGGTTTTATGTCATAAGGTGGAGTAGTTTGTTCAGAAGTGTCTTCTCCTTTATAGATCCAAGCTTTGATAGCTCTATTTTTAGCTTTTTCTTCTAATGGTACTATGGCTTATACAAAGGTACCATCATACTTTTTTGGAGGAGGAACCGTAGAAGGTCTAGTGCTCTTAGAAGGTCTCCCAAAACAATGTGGAGACAAAGGCAGAGATGTAATAGATAGCACAAGTTCAATCTGATATCCTCCCATGTCAATTTCTCTGAGTGTCAAACTCTTTTCCTTTTCTTTTAATTTAGTCTCAGGGAGCTCAATAGATTCTCTGTTGGTAGGCACAAAGATGTCAATAGATTTTGTGAGGGCATTGCAATCATAGTGTGTATTAGCGGGTATAGTCACTTCAGATCCTTGGAATGGGAACTTAATGCACTGATGGTACATTGAAGGGACAACATGTATTTCATTGATCCATGTCCTACCTAACAGAATATTGTATGCTAAAGGAATGTTAAGCACTTGACAAATAAAATCTCTTTCAATAGGACCAACTTTGATTGGCAACACAACTAGCCCCTTAGATTTCCATTCTTCTTAATCGTATGCTTTAATAGTAATCTTTTTGTGAGCATCTATGCAGTCTTTGCCATAGCCTAACTTAGTAAGGAAGCTAGTAGAGAAAATATTGAGGCCATCACTGTTATCTATGAGAACACGGAAAACACGCTTTGGACCAATCATGACTTCAATATGGAGAGGGTTATTATGCGGGTGACTCAAAGAATGGTCATCTTCCTCAGAGAAAGACAAGTCATGGGAGGAGGTCAAGTGACCTACCATGGATTGAAACTGGTTGAGATCAAGATCGTTTGGGACATTTGCCTCGGTGAGGGCTTTGTCCAAGATTTTTCTGTGAGCAGGGGAGATTTTTAGTAGCTCAAAAAAAGTGATATGGGCATTAGCATGTTGCAATTGATCAAGAATGTTGTAATTGATAGCATTAGATAAGGAACCCAATTTTGGATTCTTATTGCCAATGCCAAGATTAGCTTTTTCTAAAGGTTGAGTTAATGTATACATAGAAGGCTCAGGGCCTTTGAGGATGATCTTAGCATGAGATCGAGTAACAACATTAAGACTGACCTAAGGCTATTCTTATTCAGAAGACTGAGGCATAGATCCTTGCAAGATGAAAGGTGTTTTGGGCTTGGGAGTATCTTCCCTTCCCTTGAGAATGATGACATTACAGTATTCAGTATCAATAGGTTCAACCATATTAATGACATTGTCATTATTGGTGTATGTATAGTTGACCTTGGCATCAGTATTTTTTCCTTTAGATGATTCATATTTTCCATGAGGAGGAAATGGGTCTTTGAAAGCTTGGTGATCAGAATTCTTGTTGTGACCTCCAACAACAATAACCTCACTATCGATGAGATCCTGGATTTTATGCCACAATTTAAGACAAGTAGCCATTTTATGGCCTTTGTTTTGATGAAAATCACAATAAGCAGATTCATTCTACCAAGAGGGTCTTGGTTGTGGATCATAAGGTCATGAATTATCCAGTGGAGTGAGTAAATGGTTGTCTAGGAGTCTCTTGTAAACTACATCAAGAGGTTCTCCTAAAGGAGTGAATTCACACTTGGGTCTAGGAGCCCAAGGTTTAGATCTAAAAAATCATGAAGTACTCAGTTTGGAATCTATCGCAGCCTATTCAGTGGCTTTGGCTGCTTGCATTGTGGTAGTGAGATTAAAGGCAGCCTTGGAAGGCTTGGGAGTTGCATTGTCTACATCTCCATCATTCACAACATTTTGGTTCTTGTTGGGAAATTTGGGTTTATCTTTGCTTGAGGAGGAAGACCCTTGTTTATTTTTCTTATGTAACATCAATTCTCCTTTCTTCATCATAAATGTCTTGATTCTTATAGCTTGCTTAATCATGTCATCAAAAGTTAAAGGACCTTGCAGTTGTACTTGATATCCAAAGTTGGGGAGAAGATTGTCAAGAAAGATGTCCAACTTTTCATATTTGGGTATCTTGTGAGAATATCGTGTATAAATTTGTCTCTATCTTTGGAGAAATGCCAAGAAGGATTCCCCATGATTTTGTTTCAAGTTACAAAGATCTTAGATATGAACCAGATGTTGGATGATGTGAGAATAGTGTTGTAGAAATAAATTGGCAATTTCGTCAAAAGTTTTGATGCCAGTTGGTAGTCTAGAGAACCACTCCATAGCTGACCCTCCCAAATTATGTGGGAAGAGATGCATGAGATAGGTTGTGTCATTTATAAACTCCATAGAGAGAGCACCAAACTCTCTCAAATGGTCTTGGGGGTCAGATGTACCCAAGTATTTATCATATTTGGGAAGTTCAACTCCTTTGGGAAATAGAGGAATGCATAAAATCTTATAAAATGGGAATGGACAAATACTTTCCAGTGTGAATTGAGTGGTAGGTTTGTCTTTCTCCTTCATGAGTTGAAGGATTTGTTCTTGCATGCCTTGCATTTTCTTTTGCAAGCAGGAGTTTTCAGTTTCTTCCTCTTTCTCAATAAGTGTTTGGCTCCTTGGGTGGCCAATTCAAGAAGGTATTTCACCTTCTCTTCTTTCATTATGACCACCATCATTCTCATGAACTTTTTATTATTGTGAGCATCCAATATATCCCCTTGGGTTATCTCCTTCTCTTCTTGAAGAAGAGGGTTTTCAGTTTGGTTGAAATTGGGTTCCCCCAGTTGACTATGATATATCATTTTGCTAGAATGCAAGTGTTCAATGTGTAAAGACTGAGTATGAAAAGTTTGAATGCTCTCAGAATTTGGGTCCTCTTGGAACAAAGGGTTTCAAAACTAACTAAAATCCACTAGAAATGACCATTTAATGTAAGTTTGAAGTACCAGAGAGGGAGATCAAGATGATTCCTCACTAGATGTAGCCAACAATGGTGTGGAAAGCACATATTTGTCTTGATTGATTGAAGGAAATTTGTTACCACTTCAAGTTGTGATAGTCATAGACAAATATTGAACAAGGGATGTGAACTAGGACCAAACTTGAAACTATCTCAAAGTAATTACACAGAAAGTGCCAAAAGGTGAAGTATCCTTGGTGCAAATCATCAGAGATGAGGCTAGAATAGCCAAGAGATGACTATTGCAACACAAGGCATGATGAAACAGTAGAAATAGACCAAAAGATATGAGACAAGACCAATTTAAGCAAGAATCACATAATTCTCAACCCAAGAAACCAAGTTTCAAACTGTGTGAAGATAGAGGGTAGACAAACAAACCCAGACCAGAGACTAGATTTGACAGAAGTACATTTGACTGACGAGAATTGGCTCATTGTTTTGAAAATAAGTTTCAGACTCGCGCGGAGAAGTACATTCTCGCGTGAAGATTCTCACAGAAGCGCTTGAAACTATGCAATCCCACATGAAGAATAATGCCAAACTGGTAAAAAAATGTGAATAGAATGATAGCAATATTGTGAAATACCACGTGATGATTGCCAGCGTGTCGTGTGAAGATTCTTAGATAATGATGCGAAGATTGGAAGAATGTCATATGAAACTACGCAATTTTGACAAATGAAAGTCTATAGAATCAGATAGTTAAGACCAGATTGTATTTCCCTAGACAAAATCATGTTGTTTTCTGACAGATAGTTTGAGTTACAGATCATTTTAGACATGTTCAAGTTTGATAGTTTGTGTGTTTTGACGATCGTTTTGATTGTTCAAATGATACACCCATGCAAAACACATTAAACAAATTGTTTGTAGTACCAAAACAGAAACATCACAATCCTAGGAAAGCCAAGATAGTATCTCTTGAATCCCCACTTGAACCAAAGTTTAGCTATGCCTACTCTTAGCGGAAAACTTAGAAGCTTGGAGGCATGGGCTCTTCCTTACATGTGCACTCACTTCTCAGGCACACCAAGCTTCGAAACCCAAAGGAATTGCTTCCCAAAGGGCTGTTGTCTCTCCTAAGAGCTATAAGAGTGTGGGGTGTTTTAGTCAGTCTCTGACCTTTCATGCCAATAGATAGAGGGTTTTTGTATACTATAACAAAAGTTTGTAGTAAGGACATCCGTTCAGGTGGTTGTGATCAAGTCATTTTTCCAATTAAGGGGGCTCTCCCAATCCTTTCAAAGCAAGGATTTCACCTTAACAATGTCGAGACTTTAATGCACCACTAGGGCACTGGAGGAGATTTTGGTTGCCACAACGAATTCACACATATTCATTATGAGATTAATCACAATGGCATTTTTTATATACCGGTTCAGAAGGGCTTGGCTTTAGCCTATTACTGGTTGGACATCCACTCTCACCGGCTCTGCTAAATCTCTTGGGAGGTTGCCACTCTAAAGGAATCACATGAATTTCTCTTACACCTAAGATCCATAAAGGTGAGGGGAGAGGATACGTTCATGTAGTTCTTAGAATTACATTCTAGAAAACACTTCAATCATGCAAGACAATGATTCATTTTAAGCACCAATTGAAGTGTGTTCTAACTACTAAAAATAGACATGAGAATTTGTAAAAACATGCAAGATCTTTGACAAACATCCTGCAATAAACACATTTGTAGTTTGTAATGATTTTCTTCATTTCAGTGTCCTACAAGAAACACGATAGAATTTTATGATTTCTTTCTTTATCTCAGCATCCTGCAAACCACTGTTAAGTTGTTCTAGAAGATAAAATTAGAGAAACACAAATGTTAGAAAATAGTAGATGGTTAGACAAATCGAGACAAGAAATATAAAATAAAAGGTCTAGTATTGAATTTCACATGATGATTCAGCATAGATCACGCGAAGAAGTGCAGAAGACCCCACGAAGAACTAGAAAGTTTGTGCGAGACGCTACGAAAGTTCACGCGACATTAAAATAGAGAAGTACAGAAGTACAGATAGAATGCAGAAAAATAAAAAAAAGCGTAATGAAATGGGGCTAGAACAGATTACCTCGGGCCCAATAGTGGGCACCATAAATGTATGTGGTAAATTTGGCCTTGTCAATCAACCATACACTTCAACATAGTCCTTATTCATTAGATGCACACAAGAATGAATATGAGATTATTCATCTTGCCTGTCTATATGATTTGACCTATTGCCTTCTATCCAGACGGGGTTTCAAAATAGCTATCAGAACGAGAGTCTCACAACCATAGACCAATCTAGAAAAAAATATTTATGCTTCCATGAATGCAATGTAATGATTAATCTAGAAATGAAACATGAAAGATTAATCTAGATGATCCATTTAAACTAGAAATGAGATTAAAACTATGCCATGATTTCAATGAAATTATTCTAGAAATTGAAATTAATCTATTGCAAAATGAGATTATTCTATATGAGATTATGAACTAAGAATGTAACCACAATTCTATATTCTAACAATGCATATGACTAGAAATTCAGGAAGGGGTTTGAATGAGAGATGAGAGTTCTTTTATAGACTCAGAGGTTGTTCAGAATAGAAACTTTCCTTTTTGAAATAAAATAGATAGAAAATCTAGTTTAAAATAGAAAGCTTTCTTTAAAAGAATACAATAAATTGTTTTCCCTTTGCTTTAACTATTTTCTTTCTTTGATTTAATTCTTTTCTCTTTTGATTTAACTTTTTTATTTATGATTTAACTATTTTCTTTCTCTTTAAAGCACAGTTAATTCAAAACTTCTATTTCTGAACTAAAGAGAATATTTAATTAAATAAATAGAATATGACCTCATAAATCCATTTTTCTCAATTATTTGAATAATTAAATTCAATTATTGAAATGAGGATATTTATTTAGTAATTAAATATTAGTTAATCCCTTTTTATGTGTTTTAGCTAAAAGGGCTAAATTTAATTTAATTAAAGTGATAGGACTTTATAATTAAATTAATTCAATCATAGGGTTTGTTTAGCTAATAGATATTTAGGAATTAAATATAATGTATGATTAATGCAGATTTAAGATTTTCTATATTTGACACTTAGGTTGAGTAGAGTCAGTCAAAACTCAGAATTGCCTAGTACAATAGGACTTTGATGATTCAGAGGAATGACAAATTCAACAAAATTGGTTAGGGTTGCAAGATGCCAATTTTTGGGTGTTACAACATCATCCATGCCCATGCTTGCCTGTATTGTCAACTAAACTAGATTGATGTCCTCGATGTCATTTATGAATATGTTCTCTAGGCTTGGTGTGACATCTTTCTCTTCATTGTGATGGGTCTTGGTAAGAGCCAGTACCTTCTCAAGGCTTGTATCCTCCTTAGGTGGATTAAATATTTCATTCCAAGTTTCATTGCTTTCTTTGTCAAGCTCTATTAATTTTCCCTATTGTACTTTTTAAGCTCTCATCTTAGCATAAAATTTTTGTGCATGCTTCTTCATTATGTCATCAATTTCTTCAACTTTTAACTCTGGTGGCATGATTGTAACAAGGGATCTTTCCCTTATCTATTTCTATGTATGCATGGCATATGTCCATCTTGCTAATATTTAGTCATTAGGCTCTTGTGGCATCATCTTATTAAATTGTATAGGTACATATTTAAATGCAATCATTGCCTTAATGATGGCTTCTTCTATCTTATTCTGATCCTTGGGTTTCAGAGTTAGCCATTGTCTAACCTTAAGATTTTATACGCTACCTGATTTGATGATTGATGTGGAAATCTCATAAATTGTCTTAGGAACTTTGTTATTTTTTGGTTGGGGTGCTTGTTCACTCTCATCTTGTGTAGTGTCATCCTTGTCCTCTTTTCCTCTAATATATTTTCTTCTTTTCCTCGGTGCATGTTTCCCAGTTTGAGGCTTTCTCTTATAAGTCCTCACTATACCTTTCTTAACCGGTGGTGAGTCTGCATCTTTGGAAGTTTTACTTTTGGTTCTTGATGCAGTTGTCAAATTTGAAACCTTTTCCTTCTTAGCTAGTGGTGCATCTGACTCAGTAGACTCGGAGTCACTCAATTCTACACCTTCACCAATGAGTGACTATCCCTCAGTTGTTAGTAATAACTGAGAGGGGGGGTGAATCATTGGCCTCAAATTTTAATCCTTTAATCAACCCTTCAAAACTTATAACCACAAATTATTTCTCAAGTTATCTACTATCCTACAAGATAAATGCCTTGAATAACTTATATCAATTTACTACTTGTTGGATTTCTCTGTTAAACTTTCTTCTTTATGTTTACCAATAAGTAGTTACCTATTTACCAAAATACAATAAACATGCAGAGTATACCAATATATCCAGAATGAATTATGTAAGATACAAAATAGTAAATAAATGAATCATACACACATAACACATGGATTTTAAAATGGAAACCCTGTTAAGAAAAAAACCACTGGGACCGGTACCCCAAATTTTCACTCTTCTAAAGTGAGCCCTATTAGGAGCCAACCCTATTAAAGGTTACAAACACACAGTTAAGTGCAACCTTGTTAGAGGATTTTACACATATAGTATCAGGCATGTAATGCTGCCATCCTTGAATTAGCCTCTCTCTTAGACTATCAATAGGCATCAGGCATCTCCCATGCTACTTTCATGAATCAACCTTTTTAGCACTCCTTGAGATGTACCTCAATATATAGAAGATTGTTAATTCCTTCTTGGTTAAGAGACTTGATGCTTCAATGGTTAAACTAAAACATTATGACCCATTCATATTGCAACTTAAATTGCAGATTTTCAGATCTATTTAAGTACATTACATCTGTGATCAATGTATCAATTCAATCCTTGTGCTCCATACTTTTTGCTCTGTGATTTTTTTCTCACTGTTCATCGGTGTCTACAGAATTCCTTAGCTCTTCCTTTAGCTTGTTTGATCAACACTGCATGAAATTGTTCTTCATCAGTTTCTCTTCAAAATCCTCTTTTTATTCACTCCCCTTAATCCCACTTTTTAAAATGAATTAAGCTTGTCTCTTATATAGACACAATATTCCTTGTTTCTTGGTTCTTGGTTCTTGATTCTTGATTCTTGGCATGATAAACTATCCATCTAATTAGATTTAAAGCATAACTCCTGATTTGTCTGATAGATATCTTCTTGCCAACTGTACAAATCAGCTTTAAATAAATCACTTATCTTTGGTCGATTAAATCAAAGTAGACAACCTGTTAAGTCTATATTTAGCTCTGTCAGCTAGATATTTTGTCATTTCCTAAACTCTCTGTTCTTTCAGTTATTACTATAGTTAGTCATCAGAGACAACTGACTGTTCCGTCAGTGAGACTCTAGTTAGCTTCATGATCTCCATCCATCAGGCAACACTGTATTTGTTTCCATTAGGTTACTTTATGCTTTGCTCATTGGGAAACACTATGACTCTACTCGTCGGTAGTGCTGTGCATTTCTTCATCGGGTAGTACTGTGACTTTGCTCTTTTTCTTTGTCCGTTGGGTGCACTCTGTCAGTGTTGTTTGTCACTTTAGTGAATACTTGACTTGTATGCATTACTGATAACATAGCCTTGGTTCCTTTGGTTCTCTAAAGTCTTTGGCATTATTTACATGACCATACAGATTATATTAAGTTGACATAAATGAAAATAAAATACATTAACTATTTTAATGCATTGCATGATCATCAACTTAAAATCTTCAAAACATTTAACCAATTACATGTCATCAATCTCTCCCTTTGGCATTTATGGAAACATACTATATTATCATACTATACTATTTCTAATACAATATGAAATATATAGTTTTGTCAAGCTTTCCTTGTAACTATTACAAATGTCTGGTTTTCGGTAAGCTCAAGTAGCTTTGATTTGATTCTTGCAGGCTTTCTATCAGTCTTCAATCCCTTCACTGGATGGATGTAGAATCTTTCTTTTTCTGATTTGATGTGTTATCCTGCTGTGTCAAACTTTCTCCTTTTGATTGTTCTCCTTTCTTTTGATTTTTTATGTTTTACTTGTTAGCCGCTCTCCCTTTGTATAATATCTCCATACAATCTCTCTCCCTAAGGATATAATCTCTCCCTTTCCAGAAGGATGTGATAATATGGATAATCTCTCCCCCTTTGATATCAATGCCAAACACATATCTCACAAATATATGACATTAATGTCAAGCAAAATTTTCTCTCTATCCATAATATATTCCTTGAATTTCCCTTATCCATCAGCAATACAACAATATGCTCTAGTGCTTGGTGAAGATATATGCCTATCTATATATAGATGTAGCTTTGAAGTTCATCTCTTTTCTTGCATCAACATGAATGATATTCTGATAATATGTAGGGTAATGCAACCTTCTAGTCAGCTTACTGGCTAGTAGACAAGGGTCTGACCCCTAGTCTCTTTCTCAAGTACTCAAATGCATCCTTGGGCAGTGGCTTGGTGAAGATATCAGCCAATTGTTCCTTTGATTGCACATACTCAAGTATCACCTCCTTTTCCTAAACTTTTTCTCTCAAATAATGATACTTGATGGAAATATGCTTTGTTTTATCATGCATGACTAGATTTTTGGAAATTTTTATTGCACTTGTATTATCACAATAGATAATTACTGGTTCTATAATTTGCATATGCATACCTTCCAATAATTGTTTGATCCATGCAATATTTGAGTAGTTTGCAGCAGCAACAACATACTCTACTTCTACAGTAGATTGTGAGATGCATCATTCTTTCTTGTTGATCCATGTGACAAGTCTGTCACCCATGAAGAATTCTCCTCTAGTTGTGCTCTTCTGGTCATCAATATTTCCATCCTAATCAGTGTCGGTAAAGACCTGAAGTTCAAATTTGCATTCTCTTCTATACCATAAGCCATATTCCTTGGTATTCTTCAGATATCTTAGAATTCTTTTCACAATAGTCATACATGACTCTCTAGGATTAGTAGAAAGTCTAGCAACTATTCCTACTGCATGTGCAATATCTAATCTAGTATGTACAACATACATGAGTTTTCCAATCATTGATATGTAAAAATTTTTATTTACCTCTGATGACTTGTCTTCCTTTGTCATTTTGCATCCAGTTGCCATTGGTGTTCCAACTGGTTTGGGATCTTCCATCTTGAATATTTTCAGTACTTCTTTGATGTACTTGGATTGTGTAATGAAAATACCTTCTCCTTGTTGCATGACCTGCAGACCAAGAAAGAACTTGATCTCTCCAAACATAGACATCTCAAATTCTTCGCTCATCTCATTTGTAAATGATTTGCATAGCATATCATTGCCTCCAAATATTATGTCATCAACAAATATATCAACAATCAAAGTGTTAGCATCAGTATCTTCCTTTAAGTAAAGATTAATGTTTTCACTAGCTAGTTCTTACAAATCCAATACTTATAAGATAGGAATGAAGTCTTTCATACCAGGCTTGAGGTTCTTGTTTCAATCCATACAGGGCTTTGTGAAGTCTACATACCATGTCCCTCTTGTCTGGATCAACAAACCCTTCTGGTTGTTCAATGTATACCTCTTCTTTAAGTATTCCATTCAGGAATGGAGACTTGACATCCATTTGATATACTTTGAATCCTTTATATGTAGCATAAGCAAGTAATATTATTACTCCTTCTAACCTAGCAATGGGTGCAAAGGTCTCTCCATAGTCAGTTCCTTCTTCTTGTGCATACCCCTTTCATACTAGTCTTTCTTTATTCCGTGTGACTTCTCCATTCTCATTCAGCTTATTCCTGAATATCCATTTTACACCGATGACATTCTTTTCATTTGGTCTTGGCACAAGTGACTATGTTTTGTTTTTCTCAATCTGCTCAATCTCCTCATTCATAGCACTAATCCATTCATCATTATCTAGTGCAGCTTTGACAGATTTGGGCTCATAATCACAAATAATACATCTTGTATTTAGAGACTTACTTCTAGTCATACCAGCCCTTTTATCTCCTATAATCTATTCTTGTGGATGGTTCTTTCTAACATATTTGGCAAGTATAGGTATAACTCTTTGTCTATCAGCTTGATCATCATTTTGTTCTTCATTCTATTCTTCATCAATTTGTGCATCATTTTGAGCAATATTCTTATCGTTGGTATTTGCAGCCTAATGCTCAGGTGCAATGATCTGTTGCTTGGGAGCTCTACATTGTTGGTAGGGTAGACTGTCAGGTTCCTCATTGTAAGTGAACTCATTGTAGTCCTATGGTTCTTTAGTGCTTTCCTATTCATTCTTCTCTGCAAATTCATCTATCTTTACATTTGCACTTTCAATAATTTTGTTAGAGGCTTTGTTTAGACATTTATAAGCCTTTCTCTTGGTAGAATACCCT
>MU225287.1:1827838-1843905 GCA_018584345.1 Thuja plicata | reverse complement strand
GCCAAAATTTTTGAAATAACTTACATTGGGTGTGTATCCATACCATAGCTCATAAGGTGTCTTTTTGGTGTCTTTCTTTAATTGTACTATGTTCAATGTGTAAATAGCAGTACTAACAGCTTCCCTCTAGAATATTTAGGTTATGCCTTTCTCTATCATCAGTGTCCTTACATAATCAACTATGGATCTATTCCATCTTTCAACAATTCCATTCTGTTGTGGTGTTCTTGGTGCAGAGACCTATCTTTTGATTCCATGCTCATTACAAAAGTTAGTGAATTCATCTGAAATAAATTCCCCTCCTTTATCTGACCTAAATAATTATAGCTCTTTACCACTTTGCTTCTCAACCATTGCTTTGTTCCATTTAAACATCTTAAATGCTTCTAATTTATCTTTTAGAAACATGATTGTCATCATTCTAGAGTAATCATCAACAAAGAGAATAAAATATCTATCTCCATAATATCTCTTTGTCCTCATAGATCCACATAAATCAGTATGGACTAATTCTAGAATTGCATCAGATGTATGGGTTTTTCTTTTAAAACTAGACTTTGACATTTTACCTTTTTGACAATTCTTACACATGATTTTGTCAGGCTTGGTCATCGTCGATAAGCCTCTGACATTTATCTTTTTGGTAATCTTTATCAAGTTGTCAAAGTTCACATGACCCAATCTTTTGTGCCATAACCAAATGCCCTTATTTGTAGCAATCAAACAAGTGGATTTAGTATCATTCATATAGAATAAGTTACCTTTTATCTACTCACCGGTACCAATCATATTTCTAGATTTATTGAAGATCTTTGTCTTCTTATTTTCAAATGCTACTTTGTGACCTAAATTATTTAACTGAGAAACACTCAATAGCTTATAATTCAATCCATTTACCCAATAATAATTCTCACATTTTATCTAGTTATTCAACATTATTGTTCCTCTACCTTCAACTGGACAAGGTGTGTCATTACTAGGGATAACTTTAAGAAACCCCCCCACTCCCAAAAAGTATAAAATTGTGGCGAATCACATTTTTTTTTAGGGAAAATTTTTAATATTGATGGCGAATTTTGGTTCAAATTATAGATATTTGGTGGCAAATTTTTTAATACCGTATACAATTTTTATAAAAAAATGGCGAAAACAAATGATTTTAATAGGAAAATTATTAATATAATTGGCGAAGCTGGAAAATTTTACTGATAAGTTATGGCAAAATAATTTTCCAAATATTGTAATTAATTATTTGTCATGGCGAATGTATTTCAAAAATACATATAAACTTGGCGATTTAAGGGAATAGTTGTATATTTGGTATGGAAATTTAATAATTGGAAATAACTATTAAAGTTTCTTTCTCCAAAGTTTTCATTCTCAAAGGATGACACGTGTGATGTTTCCGGAGAGATTTTTCAGTAAAGGAGTTATGTGACCACATTTCTTCTGAAATGCACCTTCCACCATTCATCTCTCTTAATCCAATGGTTCTGATTTGATGTTGAAGTTGCATCGGGTCCCACCTCTATGACATCATAGACTCACATGTCCATTGGATTACAACATATCAATGGCCAAAGATGAATTTTGGGCCTACTATTGGTCTTCAAAATGTTTACGGCAAACTCTCAGCAAAATCATGACACGTGGTATGATTGATCGTTGAATAGAATCCTGTGTAAGTTGATAACCTTGAAGTTGTATAGGTTCCTCTGATGACGTACCTTCCTCACTTTGACCACACCATGACCATTGTGTCTGCCCTCGCTAAAGTATGAAGATATTTTTCTGTATTTCGTTGGCCTCTCTTGGACATCTCTAGATTCTCCACCTTCAATAGACCTCTTCCTGTTTAACTTTGACTGTGACATCTCCAACAAACTAAGGCTGCAATAAAATTTTACTTGAATAATTATAAGATACTAAGGACTCGTAGTCTTTTCAGTTAACTACCGATCACAATTGTTAGCTCAGAATCAACTAATTTTTTGTACTTCTAAATCTCTTGAAACTATCCTTATATACAAATGCTTATTTCAAATTTTGGCAAAGGGGACGACATTTTCATATGATAACAACTAATATTTGGCAAACCCCACGTAATTCCAAGTAATTGACTAGGCAAATAGGGTGGGAATTTGGGACACGGTGAATTACGATGCATGGAAAATTGGGTTCTAGTGCAAATAAAATTTTAACTTGGGATAATGGGACTTTGGCGAATGGTGATCCTTGATAAATACCCCTTCCTTAATCCCGTGGCAAATAATAGTAAATATACAATAGATAAATGGGCGAACAACCCCACTACCATAGTGAAATTACATGCAAATAGTGGCAAACAACTTGACCAATTAGTGTGGTTTTTATAAAATCTGGGCGAACCGGTGAAATAGTACACTATGCATTTTTTTCCAAATTCTATACACCCGACGGGACATATTCTCCAATTGGAAAAGAATCACCACTAAAAAAATCCCTGGTCATTACCCATTCTTACTGAACCAACTTTATAGTATTCAAAAGTCTCAAAATTTTTCTTATCACCAGTCATATGGTGAGTGCAGCCACTATCTATGATCCAAACATCATTTTTGCTAATTTTAGATATGAGAGCTATTTCTACATACCTTTCTTCATCATCATCTGAATCATCCTTTATAGCCACAAACACCATCTCGATTTCTTCATCAGATTCTATGTTAGTATCATCATCCTTGCATTTTTCTAGGTAATTGGCATTCTTTCCTTTGTCCTTATAGTCTCAGGTATCTCTTCTTTATGATTGTCGGTAGCTTCTATAATCACCTCTGTCAGAATTCTTTTCAAATGATCTATCATTACTTCAGTCATCTTTTCTTCTGTTAGTACATCTTACAGAAAAGTGTCCAATCTCTTTACAATTAAAACAAACAAGTGGTAATTTACCTTTGTATTTACCTTTGCCTCTCTACATTCTTCTAGCCATAAGTGCTTCAATTTCATCAAGATCATCTTCTTCACTTTCACTATCACTAACTTTTCTCATAGAAGTTTTGAATGCAAACTCTATGTTTGGTAAAACACTATTATCAAAGTTATTTATGTCAAATGAAATCAGTCTTCCAATTAAACTATCTAGAGTAACACTGCTATTTTCTACTACTCTCATTTCTTTAATGGAAGATACTCTAATAGCATAAGTAGGCAGTAAGTTTCTTAGAATTTTACTTACCATTGTATCTTCTTCTAGTACACCTCCAAATCCTTAGATAGCATTGACTACCTCTTTGATTCTTGTGCTATACTGAGTGATGTTTTCACCTTATTTCATTTTGAGATCATCAAACTTTCCTCTAAGGATTTCTACCTTGGCTCTCAAAATATTTTTGTGACCACCATGTACAAGCTTCAATTTGTCCCACATCTGCTTTGCAGTTTTGCATTCTTTGACATCTTCAAATTCAGCATCGAAGAGTGAGGAAGAAAGATCTATCATCATGCCATTGTGTTCATGCTTCTCTCTCATTTGTTCAATTGTTGGTGCTCATGTGGGAAACACATATTTAGTTTCTAAGAATTGAGTAACATCATTACCAATACCTGATAAGTCGAGTCTTATCCTGCTCTTCCATCAAGAAAAATTATCTTTTTTCAACTTGGGCACATCTCGTCTGTTCATCTTGTGATCTTTGGCTTAGGTATTGAAACCTTCCTTCTAAGAATAAAAGCTCTGATACCAATTGTTAGTAATAACTGAGAGGGGGGGTGAATCAGTGGCCTCAAATTTTAATCCTTAAATCAACCCTTCAAAACTTATAACCACAAATTATTTCTCAAGTTATCTTATATCCTACAAGATGAATCCCTTGAATAACTTATATCAATTTACTACTTGTTGGATTTCTTTATTAAACCTTCTTTATGTTTACCAATAAGAGGTTATCTATTTACCAAAATATAGTAAATATGCAGAGCATGCCGATATATCCAGAATGAATTATGTAAGATACAAAATAGTAAAGAAATGAATCATACACACATAACACATGGATTTTAATGTGGAAACCCTTTTAAGGAAAAAACCACTAGGACCGGTACCCCAAATTTTCACTCTTCTGAAGTGAGCCCTGTTAAGAGCCAACCCTGTTAAAGGTAATAAACACACTGTTAAGTGCAGCCTTGTTAGAGGATTTTACACATATAGGTTGTCACTTAGTATTGGGCATCTAATGCTTCCATCCTTGAATCAGCCTCTCTCTTAGACTGTCAATAGGCATCGGGCATCTCCAATGCTACTTTAATGAATCAACCTTTTGGGTACTCCTTGAGATGTACCTCAATATATAGAAGACTGTTAAGTCATGCTGGGTTAAGAGACTTGATGCTTCAATGGTTAAATTGAAACATTATGACCTATTCATATTGCAACTTAAATTGTAGATTTTCATATCTATTTAATTACATTACCTCTCTAATCAATGTATCAATTCAATCCTTGTGCTCCATACTTTCTTCTGTGATGTTGTGCTCACTATTTGTTGGTGTCTACAGAATTCCTTAGCTCTTATTTTTGCTTGTTTGATCAGCACTGCATGAATTTTTTCTTCATCATTTTCTCTTTAGCATCATCTTTTTATTCACTCCCCTTAATCCCCCTTTTTTAAATGAATTAAGCTTGTCTCTTATATAGACACAATATTCCTTGTTTCTTGGTTCTTGATTCTTGATTCTTGGCATGATAAACAATCCAGTCAATTAGATTTAAAGAATAAATCATTATTTTTCTCATAGATATCTTCTTTCCAACTATACAAATTAGATTTAAATAAATCACTTATCTCTGGTCGATTAAATCAAAGTAGACAACTAGTTAAGTCTATATTTAGCTCTTCCAACTGGATATTTTGTCATTTTTTGAACTCTTTGTTCTGTTGGTCACCACTACAGTTAGTCATTGGTGACAATTGACTCTTCCATTGGTGAGACTCCAGTTAGCTTCATGATCTCCAGCGATTAGGAAACACTCTATTTTCTTCCATTAGGTTACTCTCTGCTTTTCTCATCAGGAAAAACTATGACTCTTCTCTTCAGTAGTGCTATGCATTTCCTCATTGGGTATCACTGTGACTTTGTTCTTTTTCTTTGTCCGTCGGGTGCACTCTATCGGTGTTGTTTGTCACTTAGTGAATACTTGACTTGTATGCATTACTAATAGCATAGACTTGGTTCCTTTGGTTCTCTAAAGTCTTTGGAATTATTTACATGACCATACATATTATATTAAGTTGACATCAATGACAATACAATACATTAACTAATTTAATGCCTTGCATGATCATCAAATTAACATCTTTAAAAAATTTAATCAATTACATGTCATCATCAGTGACATCTTGTTCTAATGCTTCATCATTTACCAATGGTTTCTTTTCTAGTCTTTTTACCATCTGAGTCTTCATTTTGTCAAGTTTATTCACTAATAAGCCTATTTTTATTCTAGCCTTAGCTTCCTCATAAGTTCCAAATCTTAGCAATGTTTTGTCCATTGCTTCATTCAATAATTCTTCAATAGAATTTGTGGCCTGATCAATGTTGATCTCATAATCTAATGGTGGAAATCGTGCTTTCCTTGGTATAGATAGTTTTATTAAAGTGGTGTTAGTATCCACTATCAAACATATGTCATCCTTATATTGTTCCACCAGTTGTTCAAGTATCCTCATTCTTTTCTACATTCTATCCTTTTAGGTAGTGAATTATGCATCCATGATTGATGTAAAATTGTCCCCTAGTCACTTAATATATTCACTCATTTGTACAGTTACTGGTTGGGTTGTGTCCCAATTGAAATTACCGACAGATGGGAAGAAATTTTGGAAATAGAAAAATGTGCACATGAGGAGTGAACCAAACTCACATGAATTAGATCTGGCTGGTCTAATAGTCCTCATTTTCTCCTCCAGTTTCTTTAGTAGAAGCTCGGATAAGTCCAGTTGCAATCCCTTCTTCACAATATTAAAGGAAGTGGTGATTTCTCTACATGCTATGTTGTTCAATTGGGTGGCTTGGAATCCCTTGTATCCCAGTACACATAAACCAAATTTCATCTCTGGGTTAGTGATGGAATTAACATTTCAACCTCTTTTGTCCCATACTACACCTATCATATTCTCAATATCAAGGAAAGAAGGATGTTTTAGGGCTTTTGCCTTGTCAGTTACAGCATGAATCGGATCCTTAGTGATTGGTTTAGGTTCATCCAACCACATTTTCCTATCATGTACTCAGCTAAGTACTATCTAAATCCACTCACTTTTAAACTCTTTCTGGAACATTAGGGCATTTGTTAATCATTTTACCTCTATGTGCTTGTGTTCATCTTTAATGTTTCCATCTATGCAAAGCTTCTTGTAAGCTTCTTCAATCTCAAGATCTCTTATCTCTACAATCTTGTAGTGGATATATGCTTGGACGTCTTCAACTAGCAAAACCCTAGGAGTAATGCTTGAGAACACTCCTTGGTCATCGGGTTTTGAAGCAACCTCTAGGAAAAATTTATACTTAGGCTCTTCATAGGTAGAGTTCTTTATTAGATTGACCTTCTTGTCCTTCGCATTCTTGATCTTGGAGACTCGTGATGTGGTTGTCATATTTCTTGAAATTAGGGCTTTTTCCATAAATGATCTATTTTCTCGGTGAATCTTAGATATTCACTTGATCTTAGCTGTAGATGATGGAAATATGTTGTAGTAGCCATGAATGTGCTTGTGAATCTCTTTGTAATGTGGTCACTCCTTGGTAGCTCTTCTTCACTTTGTTCTTGACTCTGCTCTTCCCTCTTAAACTCTTGGTGAAAGAATAAGATTTATGTTGCCCTTTTATAGATGATGCCCTAAGTGGTGCAATAAATGCTTCACCTACTTCTCAATGGTTGAAGATGGAGTCACTTTTTCATCACACAAACTTCTTGGCTCGGTGAGTATACACTACTCGGGATAAGTCTCAACTCAATTGACCTTTCACATATTCATTGATGGTGCTTGGTATGTAGTGAAGACTTGATTGTATTTTTACATGATTACTGACGATGCTCGGTTTACATTGACAACTTGGCTTTTAATTTTACATCAACGATCCTTGGTGTGTATTGACCGATGAGATTGGATTCACAAATTCATAACAAGTAATACCATAGTGCATCTCCATTCATGATAATTTGTCATTTTATCAATGTATATTGGAACTTATGTAAGATATAGCTTTGTAGAGTGTAATTCCATACTTTTTATTGCTCAGGTGGGGGCAGTGGAATCACCTAATCCATTGGATGAGGTGTCACCAACTATGGTGCTCAGTCTAGCATCATCTTTGCTTGAAGCTTTCCTCCACATTTGATTTCTCATTCTCCTAATATATTAAATAGTGTTCCCATTAGAAAAAGTGTTTGTCTCTGTCACTCGATCTCTATAGTCCTTGCTTAGATGACTGACCTTATGATAGTATAAGCATGCCATTCCAGAGTTAGTCTAGTTCCTAGACCTTCGTATCCATTTCCTCACGCAGTTTGTAGCTATGTGTCCATATCTACCACATGATGTGCAATTTTCCTATGTGTCATAATCCCAAACATTTGAGTTACCGACTCTTCTTGGTTGATAATTATTTTCTTGTTCTTTTGGCTTCCATGCTTTCTTTCTCTTCTTCCTACATTCAAGAGATGTGTGCCAATGCATTTCACAAGTAGAACAATATTTTTCCATATAGGATTCCTTATTTGGTTGTTTCACCTTAGATCTACATTCATGTGCTTTGTGTCCATGCTTGTTACAGTTATAACATTTACCTATGAATGTAGATGTGGATTTAAGAATGCCTTTAGCTTTTCTCCTGCAAACATTTGATGCGTGGCCTGGTTTTCCATAGTGATTGCATGCCTTCTTTTTTGTTCTTGGATTTGTGTAGACATATTTGTAGCCAGCTTGGTTTGATGATTCTCTATGCTTGGTATACCCTAGTTCGGTATTGTTGTTGAGTCTTCGTTTCCCATTCATGAAATCATCCATTCTTTTGGTACTCTCTTCAACTTTCTTGATCATATCATTATGTTGTTTCTAAATCCTTACTACATGCTTAAGTTTTTCATTTTATTATCTTAGTTCACCAATAGATTCCAATTTCCCATTGAGTTCTATGTTCACTCGATTTGCCGCATGACCCATAAGAACTATTTGATTGGTGATCTCGTGATGATGTTTAGTAAGTCTCTATATTTCAGTTTCTCTTTCTTATAGCTTTTCAGTGATCTTCCTCCTATCATCAATAGCTAATGTTATTTCTTGTTCAGCTTGTCTAGCATTATTCATAACATCAATCATTCTTACCATCTATTTCTCTTGACCAATTTGCAATTTCTTTACTTGTTCAGTCAGATGTTGATTGACTTTATTCAGACTTGTAATGCTTCCTTCAGATGTGTCTAATGTATTGCTAGATATAGATCCTAATGACTCAAACAAATCAGGTATCTCTTCTTCATGATAGTTTGTTTCATTGCAGCGAGATGTCATACCTTTTCTTTCATCTAGTAGCTCTCTCATCTTGATTCTTGCATCTTTGTATTACTCGTAGAAGATCTATATTTGAAAATTGTGATTCTCAATATTCTTATCAAGCTTATACTTTTCCATTTTATGATCTTTTCTCTCAAAATTTTTAAACTTTTCCAAATAAGAGATATAGCTCTGATACCAATTCTTGGAATAATTGAAAGGTGCATACTGAGAGGGGAGGGGTGAATCAGTACCCTTAAATTTTTTTATCAATTAACCCTTAATGACATTTCCTTTCCTTACCGACCATATTGCTTTTCGACCTTATGAATATAATATCAAATCACAAACTTAATTGCATGTAAACATTCATAGAAACATTCATGAAAAGTAGTTACACATGACACAAGAATTGGTAACACAAAAAACCCCGGTTAGAAGGTAAAAACTATGGTGGGGATGAAACCCACAAATCTTTAGTATTTGTAGAATGGAAGGTGTCGATTAAGGCTACAAGTGTGATCACTTCTGATGATCTTACCCTATTAGGAGTAACATTTTAGACTGGTTAGGTCTACTTTGTTAAGAGATTTTAACAACACTGTTAAGTGTGCACTCAGTTAAGAGATTTATAATAAGACTATTAAGTCCACCTTCTTAAAGGATTTCTTCTATTTGCTATAATTGTTAGAGAGTAGTCAAAAATACTTGTTGACCTGATAGTATGTAAGCTTGAATTGCTAATTTCTAAATACAAATCCTTTAATTTCACAATGTATATGTATCACCTATAGTGATTGATTAATACCTTTGTTCTACTCGGTAGCCTTGAATCTTGTTCTTCATAACTAAATTATGTCTTTTGTGTCCTTCTGCATGAAACTCTTTGTTTGATCCATAAATGCCTGTTGTGCCTACAATCATCATTGTCTAATTGATTAGTACATCTATTTATACAATGTATTGACCTAATTAGGTTTCACACTTTACAATAAAACCTCTATGATCAAAGGTTTACAACTTGACCTTGATCTCCTATTTTTCATGTCTACAATAAACTATACTAATTAAAACAATTACATATGCTTTACTTGTTCCTCAAGAAATGCTTTTACAGCTAAGCATAAAGCTAATTATAAAACTTAAGTGTTTTACCTGATGTGTAACTCAGATCCACATTTTTTTGAAATAAAATTGTCTCTTGGTAAATTGGTGCTCAGGTTTCTCTATAGTCTATGCTCACTGATGTCTTTGAACTGTCTGTTGGTTTATTCTATAAATTGTATTCTCGGTTTTCATTGTAAACTATCTATCGGTGATAGTGCATATTAGTGTTCATTGATTTTGGTGTTCACTTGCACTTTACATTTTTGGTGACCATTGCACTTGTCTGTTTTTGGTGTCCTCTACACTTAACTATTTTGGTGTCCATTGTGCTTGACTGAATTCTGTCACTGGGTGATCATGTTACTGATAGTCCAAAAATTGTTTCCTTGTATACTAATGACAAATATGATCCTTTAGGATTATGAAGATAGCCTCATGCCAACAAAAAAAATACTCTCTCCTAGCCTCTATTTTTTTACTTTATCATATGTAGCCTTCCTTCACATTGTATTTACCATCCCAAATTTTGGACCAGATGATATTATCCTTTCTGTTGCCTGGATAAATATATCTTTGATTTAATATATCCATTAGTTGACTACTTCGATCATTAGGCACATCAACTATTGAGAGAGCCTTCCAATTGTAGTTGTATTGTCCATCCTTCATTTTCAATTGGAAGTAATATCTAACATTTACTCCCTACTCCTATTGGAGGGATATCCTTGCTTTTTTTAGCTAATTATTGTGAATTAATGGCAGATTCCCATTCTATGAATCTTCCAAAAATCTTGTTGAAACTCTAGCTTTTATCACCCATGATCGACGAGGTAAAATAAATGCCCTGCATTTAATGATGAAATTTTACATTGGAGAACCCTCACGAGGATTTTAAATTGTGAATATTCTCTCATTCAAGTCTTCATCTAATTACTTTTCCTTAATGATATGTGCCTACAAATAATTATGTTTCTCATATAACTTCCATACCAATTTGGCACTCAGGCTAAGGTTTCTCTCTTGCAGACTATGAATACCATCCCCCCTTCACCTTTGATTTGTAGATATTTTCCCATGAGATTAGTGAAACCTTCTTCTTATCATCTAAATTACCTTTCCACAATAATTCATTCATGTGCATTTTTTCAGTGTATCCACAAGAATTTTTGAAGCTTGTAATACTGATAGCATATATTTTGGAATGGTACTAAGTGTAGACACCTAAATTTGACTAGGTGTATCTCAAGCATTCCAAACTATAAATCTCAGCCAAATGCCTTAAAATGTCATCTCAATGCAAATCAAATGGATCAAATCAGATGGAAAAAAATCAAATCAAATTAAAAGATCAAATAATCATGAAATCAAACAATTGAATTCAAGCCTAAAGGGATTAATCAAATTATGCAATTGATTTTTCAATTGTATAGTTCAAATCAAAAGATCAAATCCAACCCAATCACCCTTCCATGGATAATTTAATTAAATGATGGAGTTATTTAATTCTTAATATATTTGAGACAACCAACCAACTTTCCCTCCATTTGAGAACACCTCAAAGCTTTTGACTTAACCAAACTTTGATCATGATCAACTCACTTTACCCCCTACCTTGGGAAAATGCTATAAATACAAGCCATTTCCTTTGTGTTTGGGATCCAAGAATTTCAAGAGAAAAAGCATCCTTAATAGAGGCATATTGAGAGAATTTGATAACATTGGAGAGTTTTTGAGAGAATTTCAGCATTTGCATAGCATTTTAGCATATCATGTCTAGGAGCATTTGTTGTTTTCTAACATATCTTGGAGCATTTTGAGCATTCTAGCTAGATTTGAGCATTTTTTTACCATTCATATCTCATTCTACGATTGTCCTTGAGAGAGATTAAGCCTAAGATCTCTCTTAACAAAGCTTGCATAGAGAACCTGTTATGCCCTGCATCCCCGTCCCTACATTTTGTGTACAAAATGTTGGGTCCCCCTTTTTTCTTTTGCTTTGCCCTTTGTGGTGGCTCTGCCTTGTCTTTCTTTTATTCTCTTTTCCTTCTCCGGGGTTTTCTTCCCTGGAGTGCGTCATTTTCTTGGTTTGTTTTTTCCCTCCCGGATCCCGGATCCCGGAGGTTGTCTTTTGGTGGGAAGTCTGATTCCAGACTCCGGGATTGTTTGCAATGATGTTCCTAAGTCTTAGGAACATCATTGTAAGGAATCCCTGGGTCCGGAGTTTGGGTATTTCATCTAACCTAAAACTCCAGAAGGAGGAGGATTGTTTTTACTGTGGGTATAAATAGAGCTCACCTGTCATTTTCACATTTACCGTGATTAAAACCTTTTGAGCACTTAGAGCGAAATATAGCATTTTCAGAATGATTAACAGGGTTTGCAGAGAATTTGCAGTAATCAAAGCTTAAACACCTTCTGTGTGCTCTGACGTACGCGAGTGCTCCATGGTGGTGATCTTGGCGAACTAACAATTCAAGTGTTGTAGAGTTCACTCGGTAATCCCTTCCTCCACCTTCTGCATTTTCAGGTTGGTGCTTTCGCTTCCCTTCTCTCTGTCTTGTGTCCGTTTTCTGGTTTATTTTTTTCGCCTGGTTTCATTTTCATTTGTTTCTATTTTGTTTCATTTCATTTCTGTCGTCTGTTCTTTTCTTGCCTCTGGTTCGTCGCCCGTTGGTGGGTTGGCTCTGTCGGAAGGTTGTCCACCTTCTGTGCAGATGTGAATAGTTGTAAATAAGTTGTAAATAGTTTGTAAATAGCTAGTCTGTGCAGATGTAAATAGTTTTTAATAATTGTGGATAATCTGTAAATACCTGTAAATGGTCTATGAGCAGTTGTAGATATCATGTATATGGTGTAAATGATTGTATATTTTGGTTTCAGCTTTGTCTGGTTTTCGTCGCGGGAGTCACCCGCGTGTACATTGATGTATATTCATGTATATATGTATATATTTCTATAGGTAACCCTTGTATATATCCCCCCATCCCATGTATATATCCTTCAGCCCTCTGTATATCCTTTTGGGTGGCTCAACGAGCTGGTCGAGTCACCCTTGCTATTGGTTTTTCGCTTCAAGTTGGCTTCGAGGCAGAAAACCACTTGTTTGAAGCTCGGCTCGCGGCTGGTTTCAAACAGGTGGTTTTCTCTCTCCTCCATCAAGGCTGTCAGAGCCTTATTTATTTCCCATGTGCACAATTACTTATGGCCATGTGGCTTTCCCTTTTCGCGCATTTGAGCAGTCGACTCCGCCGCCAGTGCCATCCCATCCATTCAATGCTAGCGCGCGTGGCGCCCACGTGGACGTGCTTCCACATTATTCACTAACGGTTACTTCTCCGGGTTGTGGGTCCCTTTCCGTCAGTCATCCCATTGTCTTTGTCAAGTGTGACAAATTTTCCCAGACCCGGAGATATAATGGAAGTGCCAAGTTTATGTTTTGCTTTTCGGATACTTATGCAAAAAACTAACTTTTTAGGAAAAGCAAGCGACGCAGTGGTAAGATCTCCGGAACCCAGAGTTATGGTTTTATTTTGATAAATATGATCTGACGGTCGCTTTTTCTTGCAGGTCCGAACTTCACTTTACAACCATGTCTGAAGCATCTGCCTCATCTCCTCCTAGAAGTCCGGAGTTACCATCCACAACCGAGACTAGGGCAGCGGCAAAGTCTAAGATAGAGAAGGCCCTGGAAAAGCTCCCCCTCACCATGAAGTATATGCAAGATGAGGAGATTGTGGGCTCGAAGATTGAGTCCAAGATAAAGATGATGACCGACACTAGCGTCGGGACTTGGGCAGAAATGCAGGCTCTAGTAAAAATGATGCATATACAACGATAGGCTGGAGATGCACTTGCTACTAACATCGGAGGTTCTGGTATTCTCAAGGTAGTTTGCTTCCCATACTCCATGCAGTCTCTGGAGCTTGTGCTTACTCTGGCGGCCCACTATAACTCCTCTGTCCGGGCCGTCATGTTAGCACCAGCAGAACCATCAGGATTCCCCACTTTTCATGCCCAAAACTAGGGCAAAACACACATACAAAAAAAAAAAATTTATACGCATGTGCAACCCACTAACAGGGATGAATAGAGGTAAATTAGAACATATGCATAGCCATACGGGTTATGTGAATAACTGGATTGGTTGATTTAGTCCTAGATCCAAGTTTTAATATTCGTATAATTATCAGGATGATATTCTATTATGAGAGGTCCTACGTTGAAATAGGTGGTCTAGGAAGTCACGTTGTTTCCTAATCTAGTTACAACTTAATCGATCAATTCGGGTCCCCATTTACTTTCAACCATTAACTACTAATAAAGATTCAATAAAAAAAACCAACTCTAAACCTTATTTCCCTAACAACTATTCAACCTTGCTATACATTTTTCCAAACTATAATCCTTAAATTTCTTGATAAATATTAAGTTGATCTTGATTATAAATTTGCATTGACCTCTAACCCTTTGAAAATGCATGACGACATAATTCAATTTATCAAAATTTCATTAACATCTATCTATATACTTCACATAAAACTATATCGGTAATCACTAAAATAACTTTACAAATGGATAAATTTTCATCTATACAAAACTACATGATTTTAATAAACAATAAGGAATTAATTCCCTAACATAGTAGCAACATATATATATATCTTTTATAGCACTAAATTTTTGAGTTAAACTATGAAAATTAGATAGGAATTACATCTCTTAAGGAAAATTCATAAAACAAATTAAACAGCATTAATTAAACCTATTAAATTAAATTACTCCATCAAAACAATAATGCTCCATTAATAAGGTTCCCAATTAAAAAGGGAATACATAACTTAAATATAATGATCAGTATTTAATTAGATCTAATTATATTAACAACTGGTTCTTTATAAATAAACTACCTAATTAACTCTACACTTACCACCTATCTACTAGCACCTAGCTCCTAACAAACTAGCTCCTATGTACTAGCTCCCTATCTACTAGCACTCTCCCCAAAGGTCACATCACTAACAAGTGGGAAAGGAGAAAAAAAAGTGCAAATCTCCATACTTAAAAGGCTGCGAAATTTCAAAGGGAAAAGGAGGCAAGTTGGTGGGGACCACAGCAACTACTTTCATCAAGTGCAACACATAAGTCAAGGTATACATATGAGCTTGGAATTTCACATGAAGGAGGATTAAATGACAGCAAAACCAATGCACAAGCCAAGCGAAATATTTCATGGAGTACACAGCAAGTCAACTAAGAGGTGGAGATAATAGCTTTCATTGGTGATGGTGTTAAAACATGTCAGAGCCAACTATACCTCAAGGAAAATGGTGAAAGTTTGGCAAGGGAATAAATGCCAAGTCTGCTAAATTCACATGGGAGGGTAAAGTAAAGAGGTTAGAACATGGAGGTGGGTCCCACGGGGTGAGAGGGACATAAAGCCTTACTTAAAGTTTGTCATAAGCATTAAGAGGGCAGTTTTAAAGTATGTTTAGGAGCTTAATAAAGGTAAATTAAAAAGGCATCGAATAATGAATATTCTCTGTGGAATGAATGGGGAAGGGAATTAATTTCCTTCCCCATACATTTTCCAGAGACCTGGAAGTGTATGGTAAGCTTGTTCATGTGCATTTTTTTTTTTTTGCTTCTTTACAACTTGATAGTTTTTTTTTTTTTTTTTTGAGAGTCTTAAGAATGTATTTGGCTATTTCTTTTAGTGTATTATGCAAGAGAGATTATGGCTAAAAATAATAACTATATGAGGTTTCTACAAAGCAAACATTTATGTTCTTTTGTTCCCTGTTTGATATTACAATTTTGAGGAATAAGTATAGAAATTATTCATTGGAGATTAACTATATAAATATGATAATTAACAATCTTCATATAGGGATATCACTATATTCTTTCCTCAATCACAATTTGAAATCTAATTGTTTCCTTATCTAATTCCATCAACCTAAATATCAGTTCTCAAAAGGGATAGCATTTTTATTACAAAAATGGATTTCTCCAAAACATAAAAGAAATTGAGACATTGCTTTCCTTGTGGTAGCATTGTTATCCTTATAACAGCCTATCCAATACATATGTTTTCAAGATGATAAAGGATTCATATATATTAATGAATATCATATCAACTTTTCAAATCATAATGAAGAGATTATCTCACATATTACTTGAAGAAGTTTATCAATACTTCACAATACATTACAAGAAGAGGATAATACAACAAGATCAACCAAAAACAATAGCCATTGATGCTTCCACACAACCACATCTAAGAAATGAACTCCTTCAATCTTCTCCTACATGAATCAAGGCATCAATACCTGCAAAAATAAAGGGAGAACCATGGGATGCTCTCCTCCCAACCAAGGTCTCTATGAGACCACCCCCGAGCTTGGAGAACCAAGGCTAAACGGGTAT
>MU225287.1:1801585-1821403 GCA_018584345.1 Thuja plicata | reverse complement strand
ATTTTAGCTTCAATTCTTAGATTAATTTGTATTATCTTTCCATAGAATTGTTGCTCTTAATCTTAATTTCATGAAGGTGTATTTTCATACACACATAATGGCACCCACCATGGGGCTCTAAGCCTCTTTACTAACGCTTTTATCATAAGATTTGGTGTGTTTTCTTTGTTTTTGGTGTTTTTCTTGCAGAAAATAGGAGAAGAGCCGTGTATGCGATGCTAAGAGCCACTTATGAACACAAAAATGCCGCCTACGAAGCCTAATTCATCTCCGTCTTTCGTTCTGCTGCCGCATTTTAGATAAATTGGGTTGCCTACCAGATAAATCATGCCACATGCTAGATAAAGTGCACCGCCTGTGATTTTTCAACAGTCGCCTAACAGCAATCTCTGGCCACCTTTTACACTTTTTGTGCCGCTTGTTGATTTTAATTAGCCGCCTATGATATTTTAAGAGCCGCATGTTAAGATTAAAATCCACGTATAAATTTTTAATTTACACTTAATAACATTTGATAGCCACCCTTTAGAAGCTAAATGTTGCATAATTACTTTTTCTTTAAATCAACTTTTGATTAATTTGGTCACTATTGTAATTCTCTGTGTTTTCCTGTCCTCCAGATGAAAAATCACCCAAAGGTGCAGAAACCAGAGAAGTAGATCTCAAAGCCTAGCAAAGAGGTAAGAATCAAAACCAAGAACAATAAGGAAATACATACAGAAAATTTTTTAGAGAGTTTATTTTAGGAAGAACACTTGTATGATCACTACATTAAGGTGTTTTTTGCGTATAAATGAAAATTTCCTACTCTCTAATTGTTTTTTATGCTTACTTCTTTAAAGCTTCAATTGATAAATCTTTCATTTAAAAGAGATTTTAGGAGGTACTTTTGTCATTTGAGTTTTTTCCAAGTTTCCTTCACTTTGCATCGCTTTGTGCTGACTAACTTGTTGGAGGAGACAAAGTGGGAACGATCGCCACTAGGTGAGTAAAACAAGCCAAAACACTCAAAAATGTGCCTAGCCTTGCTAGCTTCAAAATTAGGTACTTATCTAATCAAGCTTGCATTACTTAACTTGTGAAAATTCATTTGAATCTAGTATAAATAAGGACACCTTATTGTTTTCTATTCAAACAAGATATTAGGTATATGCTCTCAACTTTTCAAAGTTGATCAAAAAGCCAAAGTGTCAAGTTTGGGTAGTCAAAAGAAAGGAAGGATTAATTGAACCACACACTTCATTTCTAAGAACCTCCTTGTCAAGAGGTTGAAAATAAACAAATCTATTTAAGGTGTTTGGAACAAAGAAAAACAATAGGGATATGCTCTTCACTCTTTGAGTGAATCAGAATCCCAAACTTGTTGGACTGAGTTCAATTCTTTCTTTTCATGAACATGCTAGCTAAATAGAGCTTTAAAGGGCCTGCCTCCTGAGAATTGCCTTATGAGGACGGTGAGAGGGAATGACCCAAAGTGGGAGATATTTTCTTTTATCACAATATCGTCCGACCCACTATAAATAATGCACTTTTCCTTAATCAGAAAGTGACTAAAACTCGTGCAAGCCATCCTCACTTCCTCTAGTAGTCCTTCAGGATTGCGCAAAATCACACTTTTGTGCATGTGGGAAGCCCTCAAAGGGGTAAAGGATCTTTTCAAGGTTTAGACTGGAATAGTTTTGA
Organism: Thuja plicata; assembly: GCA_018584345.1. NCBI lineage: Eukaryota > Viridiplantae > Streptophyta > Pinopsida > Cupressales > Cupressaceae > Thuja > Thuja plicata. The sequence continues at coordinate 1,819,720 of MU225287.1, read as the reverse complement.
GACCTCATAAAGTAGCAGACCTACCTTTGTAGAGCCATGATTAAAAGCCAAATTTGTTGATGCTAAGATAGATTACTTGGAAGACTTTCTTGTGCAAACCTGTTAAAAAATCTGAGAACATACACTTTTAGTGTGGTTTTTAGGGATATGGTGCAAATTTTATGTGTGTGTTGAGTTTGTACTTCATTTTCAAGAAAGAACATTTTTGATAAATCTGATCAAAGACTTTAAACTTTTAAACTCGGGAAATACCAATAAAATTGTTAAAATCAACTTTGATCAGCAAAGCGCCGCGTATCATCACTTTAGAGCTGCTTACAAACAAAATTGGGCCACTTGTAAATTGTAAAACACCACTTAATAGCATTAAACAACCGCATATTAACTATAAAAATCTGCGTAAGAATATTTTAAAACCGCTTGTCAACAGACAAATGCCGCCTGGCAACTGCAGAGTGCCGCGCATAGGTTTTCCAGTAACCGCTTGCTAACATTTAAAGGCGGCCTACACACAGGTAAGAGCCACCTAGAATTTTAAAAGGACAAATAGTGGGTATCTGTCAATTGATAGAAAACAACAAATTTTGATTTTTGGATACCCTTTTGGATGTTCTACCATCGTGGATACCTAACTTGATCAGAATCTACCATTATTGGGCATTTTGCAAATTTTTTCATGAATTGGTCATTTAAGTGAGTTTGAAACCTGAGATCTTCATTTAACATATGTTAATGCCAATTTTTACTCGATCCCATTACATCAAGACTGCCCTACAACTAGACGGATCTTATCTGAGACAAGAGTGTCCCTTCCCAGTTGATCCTTTTTCTGCAACACCCTTACATGAAGCCATCAAAGAAACAGAAAAAAGGATGTCTTTTCCATTTGGTCATATAGATCCTGATCAGATTAATCACATGAACAAGGATATGAACAAACAAGGAAATGTTGATCCTAATAACAAAGAATCCAACAACAATTCCAACAGAGGGACAAACATGGATCCTAACAATCAAGGGATGAACAATACCAACAATGAGGGTAATATAGACCCTAATGATGAGGAGTTAACCAATGAAAAGGTTACTGAGGCTATGCAAAGCCCTTTCTTCATGAAACTTGTGGAAAAAAGTATTGGAAAAAGGTAAAAGAGAAGTACTTCCTAGACCTAGAAAAAATGGGTCTCAAACTTCCACACGATTATGATTTCACCAAAATCAAATGAGAAGAAGTTGAGGCTAACCCCATTGATGTCATGAATAAACAATTCCAGCTTTTCTAGATATAATTGGATACATTAAAACAAAGTGGGGCTCCAAAACCTTTTTCTATTGAAGCCTTGTGTCCATTTCCTTTTGACAAGTCTTTAGTCATGATACCATTTTTGACAAATGCTATTTATCTAAAATATGATAAATATGAAGGAACATCTGATCCTCAAGATCACTTAAGGGAATTTTGTGTGCTAAGTCTAGAGTTCATGCATGACACAACTTACCTTATGAGGTTATTCCCTAGAAGTTTGGGAGGTATGGAAATGGAGTGGTTCTCAAAGTTACCCTCTGGTATTAGAACCTTTGAGGAATTGGCCTCTAAATTTGTAACTCACTATTCTTATAACATCAAACACGAGGTTACAATGCTTAATCTATCCAACACCAAGAAAAGAGAAGGAGAGGGATTCCTACTTTTCCTACAAAGATGGAGAGCGATATTTGCTAGATACCCTCAAAGTGTACCTGAAAAGGAAAAGATGGATATTTTTGTGAACAACCTAAATCATGAAATGAACTATCGATTAAAGCTACAATGTCCTAGATCATTCCAAGAATTAATTGAGAATGGGGTGACAACAAAAGAGGCATTGGTAAAAAGTGGAGAAATCAAACTCTACAAAGATAAAAAGAATAACAACAAAAACAATACCTCCAACACCAACCAAAATCCTAATTTCAACAACAACAACAGTCGATATTGGACAAAAAATAACAACAATAAAGGAGTGGTTAATGATGGAGTGGTGGAGGATAATACTTTAAAGGCTATCCCTTTCAATCTCACTCAAAACTCAACTCAAGCCAATAATGTGAATCAAGCACCCAAAGTACCCTTCAACAACAACACTAATAATAACTTAGGGAATAATCAAGGGGCTCCTAAGCCTAAAATGTTCTTTGCACCTACACCCAAAAGGACATTCACTACTTTGGGTGAACCATTGGAAAATGCATTAAGGACACTTATTGCAAATAAACTTATCGATCTACCAAAGGCTCAACCATATGAACCTCACATCAAGCCCAACTGGTGGAATGAGAACAACCATTGTGACTATCATCGAAATAGGGGACATAAGACCAATGATTGCCTACATCTCAAACATGTGGTACAAGATCTCATAGACAATGGTGTGATAAAGGTGGATGGACCTCAAAATAATGAAGATTACACAACCTTTAAAACTCCTTTTTATAAGCATGAAAAGGGAGAATCTTCTAACTCCAACAATGGAGGAAACAATGCGAATAATGCAAAAGGCAGTCATAATTTTAACTTTGCTCATACTTATGACAATACCATCAATGTTGTTGTGGTTAAAGACCAGCCTATTCAAGGGTCCACTAATGCTATCACAAGGGGGAAAGCCTCAAAGATTACCTTACAAGGGGGTACTCCTATTACTATTGGCCCTAAGACACCAATTATTTTGGCTAAACAAACACTACCCACTACAAGGCCTTATAGTTTTGTGGACCAATTACAAAAGACTCTAGCCCAAACATCAATTTTGGAGTTGTTAAAATTATCTCCTAATCACAAGGAGATTCTGGAAAAAAGCCTTGTGTAAGACCATGGTTCCTATAAACTTGGAGGAAGACAAATTTTAGAACATGGCAGGACACCTCATAGCCCCTCATTGTCTTTCCCTTTCAAAACAAGATGACAAGTCTATCACACATCCTCAAAACTTACCCTTGCATATAGAGATATTCATCCAAAGACATAGGGTGAAGAGAGTTCTCATAGATGGTGGAGCTGGTCTAAATATTTGCACTTTAAACCTTGTCAAGTTATTAGGGTTATCCGAGTCTTCCATTGATCCAAAGAAGCAAATAACCATTAAGGTTTATGATGAAGAGGAAAGATCTTCAAAGGGTATGATCATTCTACTGATTCAAGTGGGACCTATCAAAAAGGACACTATATGTCAGGTCCTTGACATGAAATTTACCTACAACATCCTACTAGAAGGCCTTGGATACACAAGATGCAAGCAGTGCCTTCTACATATCACCAATGCATAAAATTTCCCTACCTGGGGGAGGAGATCACAATTGGAGGAGATTCAAACCGGTTCCAATATTGTAATGCTTTAAATCCAAGTCATGAATTGTATATTCCTCACAATAGGTAAAGAGTTATCCCTGACATTACCATGGAAGAGGCCAAAGAGGAAAAGTCAGAACCAACATCAAAAGTCACATCTACTCCTAACCCTATTCAAACTAACTCAACTACATCGACTAAGGGAAAAGAAAAGATGAGTTATGAGGGTTCAAATTCAAAGGATACTTTAGTTCAAACTTCAACATTAAGATCAGAATCTTCTAAACCCACTAAGGAAGAAAGAGATCAAACTAAGAAGGATCACTATGAAAAGATGAGTGACCTAATGCATCAATTTGAGAAACAATGCAAAATTAACTCAAAAGGAGTATGGGAATATTCTGTTTCCCTCATTGATTTACCTACATCTCTAAGAACACATGGGAAACCATCCAAATATCATCAACCTCATAATTACAATGCCCATTTTGTGAGGGAATGTGACAAACAAGAAATAGACAAAGAAGATGATGAGGTATGATAATGGCTCTATAAAGAGGATGATAATTTAGATAATTCCAATGAAAGGGTGCAACATATCAATATCCAAACTGATCAATATGGAAAAGGATTTGATATCATGAAGAAAATGGGGTATAAGGGAAGAGTTCCCTTAGGATTTCAACATAGAGGGTTGTTAGAACCTATTGAACTAGTTTCGAGAGCCAAAGAAGAGAAAGTCAGCATAGGCTTTCAACACAAAGGAGAAAGTTCAAGTCCCATGCATGATTTTCATGCACATATTCATATGGTAGGTTCTGAAAGTGAAGATGATTCTAGAGATTATGAGTGGGATTCCTTGTCCGAAGAATCTTGTCATGACATAGAGGTTGATACCATTCACACTTATGCAACTCCTCCTAAAGTTGAGAATCCAGAACATATGGCTCAAAGTTCGAATTCAACTCAAACATCAAGTGAACCTCAACAAGTCAACATAGAATAAGCACCTCCTTTCACTCAATGGGTAGGTGAACCTTGGGTACCTTCATGGGTAGGAGATTCTAACCTAGTATTTAATCCACATGCTTTCTTTCCCATAGAAATCTTAGAGGACTCTGATGAAGAGGATTTTGATCCTTCTTCCATGGACCATCTTGAAGAGGCACATGGCATAGACCATGATGATACAATGTATAAACCATCTAATGAGGTCATGTCCTTAACTCCTTCAAATGAAAGTCCTATCAATGATTCTTTGTCCTTAATGCATCCCAAACTTATCGATTGGGATCTGTTCGAGTCAAATGACTTACTCTACTTCCCAAATGACAATTCAATGGCCTTATACCTCAATGCAATTGAACCCAATTATTCCACCAATGAATTCACTCCAAAAATGATGATAGGGGTAGGTTTTCAACCTCTTAATCCAAAAAATGAAGAGAAAATATACAAAAAAATGAGAAGGTCTAGTGGTTAAAACCACCATGTTGCAGTGCTAAACCCAAAATAAAGTAAAAATAAAGGATGTTTCCAAAGGTGAAAACCCAACTATGGCACCCAAGGGAGAGAGGTTGGACACCTTACTAGCTCACGAAGATGAAATATCATCTATACTTATTGAACCCACAGAAAAGGTTAACATTGGAATAGAAAAGGATCCTAAATTCATTCACTTAGCAGCATCTTTGAGTCCTTTGAAGAGAGAAGAGTTCATTGCATTCTTTCAAGTGAACCAAATCAACTTTGCATGGTCATATGCTGACATGCCTGGATTAGATCCAAGTTTCATAATGCATCACTTAAATGTGAAACCAGGGGTTAAGCTTGTAAAGAAGAAGTTGTGAAAAATGCATCCACATATAGCCCTATTAGTCAAAGCTAAATTGGAGAAATTACTCAAGGCAGGATTTATAAGAGTAATAGCATATGTTGAATGGATCTCCAATATTGTACTAGTTACCAAACATGATAAAACCATAAGAGTCTGCATAGATTTTAGAGATTTAAATATTGCTTGTCCAAAAGATGACTTTCCCTTACCTAGCATTGATGCTATTGTAGATCTCATGGTAGGTCATTCTATGCTTTCACTTATGGATGGATTTAGTGGGTATAACCAAGTTTGCATAGCACCTGAGGATCAAGAGAAGACAACTTTTACATGCCCATGGGGCACCTTTTGTTGGAATGTAATGCCCTTCGGTCTCAAAAATGTCGGAGCCACTTATCAAAGAGCCATGACTACCATTTTCCATGACATGATGCACACCTTCATGGAAGATTATGTGGATGACATTTTAGCTAAGTTGCATAAAATAAAATATCATCTATCCATACTTGAAAATATTTTTACAAGGCTAGAAAAATTCAAGGTGAGACTTAATCCAAAGAAATGTGCTTTTGGGGTACAATCTGGAAAACTCCTAGGGTACATTGTTTCAGCAAAAGGCATTGAAGTAGATCCTGAAAAGGTATAAGAAATAATGGACATGGACATTCCAAGGAATATTAGTCAAATGAGGTCACTTCAAGGAAGACTTCAATCTATAAGATGATTCATTTCTCAATTGGTGGAAAAATTCCATTCTTTCACTAGATTACTACATAAAGACACCATCTTCACATGGGATGAGGAGTGTGATAAAGCCTTTTCATTGTTGAAAACATACTTGATGAATCCACCTATCTTAATGTCACCAATTCAAGGAAAACTTTTATTACCCTACATTTTAGCAATGGAAAGATCATTAGGAGTCTTATTAGCACAAGAGGATGATGAAGGGAAAGAAAGAGCTATCTACTATTTGAGTCAAACCTTGATCAAATATGAGTTAAATTATAGTTTCATGGAAAGGGCTTGCCTAGCAGTGGTATTTTCCTCTCAAAAGTTAAGACACTATATGTTGTTGCATAAGGTGAAACTCATAGCTAAAATTGATCCCTTGAAATACTTACTTATCAAAACAGCTTTAACTGGAAGGATTGTGAAGTGGGTCATGGTACTTAGTGAATTTGACATTGAATATGTTGATAGGAAAGCAATCAAAGGTCAAGTTATAGCCGATCAATTGGCTAAATATCCTCAAGAATCTACACATCCTATACAAGTGGAATTCCCAAATTCTAAAATTATGAATGTCAAAGCTAAGACATGGACTCTATACTTTGATGGATCGTATACCCAAAATGGCAGTGGAGCAGGCATTCTTTTGATTACACCACAAGGTTACACAATCCCAAAATCTTACAAGTTATTGTTCCCTAGCACCAATAACATAGCAGAGTATGAAGCTTTGGTCATAGGAATCAAGATAGCCTTGGAATGAAATGTCACAGAATTACAGGTCTATGGGGACTCTCTATTAGTCATTAATCAAGTTAATGATGAATATACTACTAAGGATGAAAAATTGTTGCCTTACAAGAAGTTGGTGGATAACTGGAAGAAGTACTTTGCTTTGATTATATTTGCACAAATTCCAAGAGACAAAAATAGAGCACCCGATGCAATGGCTACTTTGGCATCTTTACTTCAGTTACCCGATCCAAATGAAAAGTATGAGTTCTTGGTGGAAGAATTGGTGAAACAAACATTTGACCTATCTGATACCCAAATTATTTCCCTTTTACATGGACATGACTCTCCATGGTATGGACTCATCTGTGCCTACCTCAAAAATCAAACCCTACCTATGGACCAAACCTGTGCCCAAAAGCAAAATTTCATAAGACAAGTAGCCTGTTATACTATCCTTTTTGACATATTATATCATAAAGGTCTTGATGGAACACTCCTTAGATGTCTAGAGGAAGATGAATCAAAATTAGCTTTAAAAGACATCCACGAGGGGATTAGTGGGTCACATTCAAATGATTTAAACCTGGCTAATAAAATCTTACGTATGGGGTACTTTTAAAAAACCTTAGAAAGAGACGCTTGTCAATATGTTAAAGTTTGCAAGAAATGTCAATACCATGGAAACTTGATTCATGCACCAGCACAAGAATTACATCCTTTTGTCACACCATGGTCATTCTATCAATGGGGTTTTGACTTGATTGGCATGATTTATCCACCTTCTTCAAATAGACACAAGTATATAATCACAGCAACAAAATACTTTAATAAATGGGTTGAAGTCGTCCCTTTATCAACTACAATAGGAAAACAAATTTCCATGTTTATCCTAAATCATATCATTTGCAGATATGGCATTCCTCATGCCATCATCACAGATAATGGAAAATAGTTTAAGAACAAAGATATTGATGAACTTTGTGACACATTCCACATTACACATCACTCTTCATCCATTTACTATCCCCAAGGTAATGGACAAGTAGAAGCTACCAATAAGAACATCCTTAAAATCCTTAAGAGATATATTGGAAAATTAGGAAAGGATTGGCACCTTCAAATCAATCCAGCATTATGGACCTATAGGACCAGTATTCGAACCCCGACAAGAGCTACACCTTTTTCTTTGGTTTATGGGGCCGAAGTTGTTCTTCCTTTAGAAGTTGAAATACCATCCCTCAGAGTCTCATTGCATGGATTAGTAACGGATGAGGATTATAGAGTTTCCCATCTTCAACAATTGGAATTATTTGAGGAACATCAGACTCAAGCCTATGATCATTTGAAAGTGTACTAGAATCAAATTTCCAGGAACTATAACAAGCATATCAAGCCAAGAAACTTTCAAATAGGGGATATAGTATTGAGAGAAAATCCAAAAAATTAGGCTGATAGAGAAAAGAAAGGAAAGTGGGAAGCAAATTGGCTTGGTCCTTTTTTCATTGTTTCTTCATTTGGAATGGGGACCTACATATTGGCTGATTGTGATGGTGATGAAATGCTAGAAACTATCAATAGCATTCATCTTAAGAGGTTCTACACCTGATTCAGAGGAAAGAGTATCATAATAAAGAGTATAAGTTGAGAGTATCAAATGATTCAAGTATCACCTTTGTACATGGGAAAATTCAAAAATACCAAAAAAAGGAGAAAAAATCAAAAATACCAAAAAAAATTAGAAAATTCAAAAAGCCAAAAACATTTGAAAAAGAGAAAAAAGTGCCTTGGTGAAAACCTAGCAATAGGCACCTTGGTAAAAGAAAAAGAAAAAAGAGAAAAAGAGAAATAATCCCAAGAGGTGAAAACCTGGAAACATGTGCCTTTTGTCCCTTAGGTGTTTCTTAGTTGCATTTGTACATATTGTGGTTCCTCATCTCACTTGTCCATATCCTCATTGCATCTGTCATTTGTGCATTGCCCTAATAAAGTCTCAAAGTTGCATTTTGTCGCATTCTAGGTTCAGTTTCCCTAAGTTTCACATCGATCAAATTTATCACTTGGGGGCACCCATCATAGATTTTGCTACCAACCAGATTCAATATTGAAACATTTTGGTCACACATCAGAAGCAAATTTTCAAATTCAGGAGAGACATTTTGGAACCTTTGATGAATATCATTGTTCAAACCCTAAATAGTTTGATTGCATAATATGATCCTTGAGTCTCATTGCCTTATTTTATCAGGATTAAAAATTGACACACCCTAAATGATTAGATTGTCTGGAATTCTTATTTGAGAATCTTGATACATTTCACAAACACTTGGAATTTTTTATGAGTTTTTCATTGAATTTTTGAGTCATGTTATTTTTATTTAATCAATGATGTTTTGACTAGATTGGCAATGATAAGAGACATGGTGTTTTCTTAAGATTTTGAGTGGCTGTTTTGAGGAAGATTCTTTAGCTTGTGTAAATTCGTCTAAGGACATGGTCATCAAAAAAACCATAGAGGAAATTCATATGGGACGGAGGGTTAACCTTTGTTTGTTTATGCAAAAGGATACCTTGGTTATTTATATTTTCCATATCTTAATACCAGCATCCACTTGCAACCTTGAATTTGATTAAACCGGTATTTATACTCCCATAGTTGGTCATTCAACTAGTGAGATTTGTACTTAGTTTCATAGAAGGGTTAACCACACACGGGAAAGTCATATTCATATTCTTATGGTCACAATGGCACCAGTAAGGATTGTATCGACTCCTAGTTCCACAATACTCTATGATGAGAATATATCTCAGTTTGCATTTCTTTCGCAAACCTTAAGGACAATTAGTTGCATTTGCATGTTAGAATAATTGCATTTTGCATGTTAGATTAATTGCATTTTGCATGTTAGCTTAAATGCGTTCTCCAAAGCTTAGTTCTCAAATGGCTTGTCTTTCTAGCAATTTTCCAAGTTCAAGGGGGGGGGATAAAGTTGACAACACTTCATCAAATTTATTGGTTTCAAGTCATTCAAAATGAGATTTTCCTTTGCATTGATCCTCATTAGTCATTATTCATTATATATTCATTTCAATAGAAAAACAATAAAAAGAAACATTATTCATTATTCATTTTTTTCCATATCATCATTTAGAATTGCATATCATAAGTTAAAATTGCATACATCCAAAAAAACAAAAAGATAGTTGCATTTCATTTATCTTAGCAGTAAGTATTGCATTCATTGCATTGCATAATCCATACATGGTTAAATCAGAAAACCATATAGAAATAACTTGTACTAACATGATTTGCATCCATTTATCTATGTCCTACTCTAATACATTTGCATCCATAGCACAATAGAAATAAATGCATCATAACAACATGTAGATATGCATAAAAGGAAATCTCATAACATCATTAAAGGAGGAATCAAAGATCATCATAGATAAATGTCCATCATCAATATCTATAACATAAAATAGTACATCAAAGGTACACCAATACAATGGTCCATACATCAAAGTCCTGATAAAAAAAAAATACATACGATACATCATCAATGTTGTATATCATGGGTCCCAATGACCCACCAGGGGCACCTGATCCATCTCTAGCTAAGCTTGTGCTTGAACCCCCTACACCATCAGGATCCCTGTCACCTGCTCTATCCTATGCACTAGGAGGTGCCTGACTCATGCTCGCACTGGTAGGTAACTGAGCCAGAGTAGCCAAAAACTGTTGTAGCATAGTCATAACATGATCCAATCTAGCTATCACTATAGTCATCCCTACCTATAAACCCTGAACATCCTACACTATATCATCTATAATGAGAGGAACTAGAGCTGCCTATGATGTTGTAGGAGCCTGTGGTGCCTGAGGTGCTAAGGGTACCTGAGGTATCACTTGTGTCATACTGACCTGTGGTCTTTGTCCCTGAACTAGAACCTGTCTGGCCACCTAGATGCATCTATGTCTGTGTCTGGCCCAATCTACATCAACTCTCAAAGGAACCTGATCTTGAGCTACCTATGCTTCTTCTCATCTCTTCTTAGGCTTCCTGAATCTGCCACCTCAGCCTCTCACATCTCCACCTCTCATCCGAGGTCCAGCTACTCTATGTACCCAAGGTGCCCTAGGTACCCTCTGAACTCTGTGCCTGTGTGGTATATTGCCATCATCCCCATCATCACCATCATCTCTGTCATCATCTGACAGCTCATCAACATCAAGAATGGGCTCTACTAGATTAGTAAAATAAATGAACTAATGTCGCAAAAACCACTCACAATACTCAACCGACATCCTTGCATCTACAACCTATGGAATCATATCCCATACCCCATACCTAAGTTGATCTATCTAAAAACAAGCTGACTGGTAGTCAAATTGTGCTCCCCACATCAATCTCTCAGCCTGTACCCTGGCATAGAGTGCCATACCTTGTGGCATATCCTACATTTGGCTAAACTGATGGAGTACTCTCCCATACAAAAATATCTCAATGACCAATGATGATCAACCTATCATCCATCAAGATGAAAACATATATGGTAACTCGTCATCATCCTCCCACCACCTCACACACTATAGATATGGCCTCCATACTACCTGATCAATATCATTGATGGTATGTCTCCAAAAATTGACCTTGCCCAGACGATGCTGGACAACCATGCCATCATATAGAAAAGAATAAGGATAACCATGAACCCAAACTCAAGCTGAAATTGGCCTTGTAATAGGAAGATGCTCCCAAGTCCATAACTATAATAATACTACACCTGCAGAAATAGTTGCACTGTGCCGATACACAATCTCATGAAGATCATGATATAACTGAGCCAAAACACAAGAACCCCAATCCAATCTCCATGGATGTGCAATCAGGTCCTCTAAAATCCAGCCCCATCCGACCGCAAAACCATGACCTCTCCTATCTGGAAAAAGTAATTCCCCAATCACAACTCCTAATAATGCTGGTAAAGTGGAAAATGAGGCAAACTATGCCCAAGTAATGCAATCATCAGTAATGGTGTTATCTCCAAACACCTATCTGCATACACTACTATCATACACTGAATCATAATACACCCACTCTTGATGAGTCAGGATCCTCATTAATCTATATACATCCTCTGGTGTAATACTCATCTCACCTAGAGGTAAATGAAAGGTATTATGGTCAGAGTGCCATCATTCTACCATAGCTGTCAACAAACCTCGGTTCAACTGAAATCGAGGGAGATCTAATAGGAAACTGAGTCCACATGTCTCAATTGTACACTGCTCAGGAGGCGTAAGGTTTTCTACTAAATAGAAAATCCATAATGCTACACCTCATACCCACAACTTGCGGTAATGTTCCTACATTTTGAAACAAAGTGCATCATGTTAGTTTTTCTCTTGGTGAACCATTCTACGTCAATCAAAACATTAAATCTATCTTTGCTCTAACTTGAGCGTATCAACATATTTCTCCTAGCCTCTATATCGTGAGACACAAGGACAATTTGTAATCATTTTTTAATCATATCTAATTGACCTATCAAACATTCATCATTATGACTTTTCTAATATCCTAAACACTACATGACATTCTACATGAACATTTTTCTAGCTTGGAATCTAATCGGGTCATCTAGACGATCAATCGCACTGAGTTCATCTTTTTTCCTATATCAATTTCTAATTTTATGGTATATGGCACTTAACTTAGTGTACATAGCTTTTTAAGCCCCACAGCTTTTTAATCTTTAAACGTGGCTCTTTACCAATCGAAGGCGGTGCTTAACCAATTAGGTGATCTTTTAGATGCCTACGCGGCATTTTACCTATCCTACGCCCCATTTTGCTAAAATTTTCCTAGAAAGCAATAAAACATGTATTAAATGCTATGTTAAGAGCAATAAATGCACTAAGGGAGTTCAAACCACTCACCAGAGGCCCGTAGTTAGGAGGTCTCTGATATCTACATGCTCGCTCAAACCTATGCTCTTCAATGGGGACCACCATTACTGTCAATCATCAGAAGCTCAGAGAAAAATATCAATAGTGAGAAGTGAAAATGAATAGTAAATTTGGGTTTTTCAACCTATTTTAACCTATTTTATGAGATTTTTGACCCAGTCAAACCTAATCTGCATATTTTGCATACTGGGGCATTTGTTCGCCATCTTGCAACCATCATTGATATCGAAAATGCAATCATCTTGGATCTCTTCTATCAGCATTGTTCATTAAAAACTTTTAGATACGATCAATATGATTTCATTTCCAAGGGGGCATCATCATATCATCAAACTGGGATTTCTGCAACATATCTTGTATCAAATTTGGGGCATTAAAATTTTAAACTTTATCAATCGAAGTTTCATATCAGAGTGTCATATCAGGGTTTCATATCAGATTTTCATAGCAGGGTTTCATATTGAAGGTTTCATATCAGGGTTTTATATTAGTGTTTCATATCAAGATTTCATATCAGAGATTTCATATCAGAGTATCATATCAGGGTTTTCATATCAGGCTTTCATATCATTCAATCATCTCATCAGCATTGAATCAACGATCAGGACAATCAATCTTTCTTTGAATCAATGCGCTTCACACATCAATTCAAAGAGGGGCATTTGTAGATACCTAAATTTGACCAGGTGTATCTCAAGCATTCCAAACTATAAATCTCAGCCAAATGCCTTAAAATGTCATCTCAATGCAAATCAAATGGACAAAAGTCAAATCAAATTAAAAGATCAAATAATCATGAAATCAAACAATTGAATTCAAGCCTAAAGGGATTAATCAAATTATGCAATTGATTTTTCAATTGTATAGTTCAAATCAAAAGATCAAATCCAACCCAATCACCCTTCCATGGCTAATTTAATTAAATGATGGAGTTATTTAATACTTAATATCTTTGAGACAACCAACCAACTTTCCCTCCATTTGAGAACACCTCAAAGCTTTTGACTTAACCAAACTTTGATCATGATCAACTCACTCTACCCCCTACCCTTGGGAAAATGCTATAAATACAAGTCATTTCCTTTGTGTTTGGGATCCAAGAATTTCAAGAGCAAAAGCATCCTTACTATAGGCATATTGAGATCATTTGATAGCATTGGAGAGTTTTTGAGAGAATTTTAGCATTTGCATAGCATTTTAGCATATCATGTTTAGGAGCATTTGTTGTTTTCTAACATATCTTGGAGCATTTTGAGCATTCTAGCTAGATTTGAGCATTTGTTTACCATTCATATCTCGTTCTAGGATTGTCCTTGAGAGAGATTAAGCTTGAGAGCTCTCTTAACAAAGCTTGGATAGAGAACCATGAGATGAAATAGATTTTAGCTTCAATTCTTAGATTAATTTGTATTATCTTTCCATAGAATTGTTGCTCTTAATCTTAATTTCATGAAGGTGTATTTTCATACACATACTAAGAAATAATTTTATTAGAAGGATCCAACATGTAAGTGAAACCCACCAGAACTTGCAAGATTATATTCTTTCTTTAATTGAATATATAATTCCCATTGAATATGAGACCTTGTTTTCTCCATTGAAGAAAGGAATACGTAAGTATTTCCATAGAATTGAGGCTACGGAAAAAACCAACTCTCTTTCAAGCATTGAGGCAACCATCATAGGAGTGTTAAACATGAATAGCTTTGACTTTATAGAATTTAGATTTTAACCTGAGGTTGCACAGTAAGTTCTAATTGTGCATTTTATTGCCCTTCCTTCTTCCATGTTTTCTTTCCCAAATAGTAGTGTGTCATCTATGAAGAGTGTGCCTCATCTGCACATTTAAGTTATCTATTTTGACTCCTTTCCACAATTCTTGACATTGCTTGTGTGAGGCCCTACCTTGAGCCCATCATAGCACACCATCTATTTACATGATAGACTTATTATTTGATACATTATGTTGATGCATTATGGATTTAGACTCTTTTGATGGGGATTTGATATGATGGTTATGTTGATTTTAGTACTTATGATGACGATGTTATAATACATTATTATATGCTTTATGATTAGTTGATTTAGATAATTATTATGATGATGCAGTTGAGTATTGTATTTCATGATTATTGATTATATTTATGTTGAGTGTGATTTGGAGTAGATTATATGTTAAGTGGACGTTATATGATTTAATGGAATTCTTCATATGCTCACATGCATACATACATACATATATGTATTTTAGTGATGTGTATTTTATATTGTCACTTGACACTTGTGATATGTATGAGTTGGAAATATCATGTCCATTTAAGGGAGGTTGTGTAAAATAAATGCATTCAAGTACCTTGTAGTATTCCTATGTAGGCCACTTGAGTAAGAGCCTTGAATGTGGTCTAATCATGTTGAAGTTGTAGGTAAACTTTAGGTGAGTTTTTTGGTGGTTAAAATAACTCCTTTAGGTAAGTTTAGGTCCTTTTTAAAGGCCCATTTGATATACCAATAGGTAAGAGGAATGTTTAGCCATATTACCACCTAAATTTGACTTTAGAGTCCTTTTAAATGTTGGCTTCTCAAGATGGACGAAAATCAGCTTTTAGAAGATTTGCCTTGAGAAGACAATCATCTCTTGTCTAACAAGTAACTTCTCCCCAACCCCAAGCCATCTATTGTAGTACCATTTTTGGGAGAAAACATGTAAGGTATGAGAGAGGTCATCCAATGGGAGCTCTCACTCTTCCCAAGGGGTTTGGGAAGTGTGAGAGAAGCCTTTCCTAGGATTCCTTGGAGAACATTTGGTGTTGTTCACCCACTCTCTAGTTTTAGAGACTACTTTGTTTTGGGAGAGAATTTGTGGGTGGGGCTGAGAAGGTAGACGTTGGTGTGTGGGGAAGCTCTTCTTGAACTTTCAGATTTTCCATAGATGGAGTAGAGGTTGGTATCATCTCACCATGCTGTTGAAATGGAGTTCCTATGGCTTCTTGTTATTGTTCTTGTGTTGAATGTTAGTCCATAGAGTGTAGAGTCTCTCTTCTCGAAAGAGAGGGATACGAAAGGATTATGGGATACTTGTTTCTGTTATGTTTTTGCTAAAATGGGTGTCATAAGGGGAGCTTTTGGCTGATAGCAACTTGGGAGTCATAAGGATTGTTATTGAAAGGAGAAAGGACCAAAAATAAAGTTTATGTGCAATCCTTGTGAAGGCATTGGTATTGCATATTTACAACTTTCTCCTCTTGTATACTTGCTTCACCTTCACCCTTGTGTGTAAGTTAATCAATGACTTCTGTGACAACCTTGGATTGGAAATTTTGTGTTTATATGAGTGTGGTGTTAATACTAATGTTTTTAAATGTATTTTGTATGACTGTTGTAGACACTAAAATCTGTCCATTACCCTTATCCTAACCTAATTAAATAGATATTTATTATTTATTTAATAATCCCTATCTTACCTTTAATTAAATAAATTTACATTTATTTATTTAAAAATCTTCTTTATCCCTATCCCTGATTAAATAAATTTACATTTATTTAGTCTTATCCTATTTCATTACCTTAAAAGTTTAATTAATTCTTAAATTAATTGAACTAACCTAGCTTATCCCTTTTTCTCCCACTTGGAATTAAATATTGCATTTAATTCTATTTGAGCACATGGCTCCTAACTTTAACACTCACCTAACCTCACTTCCCTAACCTAACCCATCCTTCTACCCCACTTACCACTAATTAATCCTAATCTTCCACCTAATCACTCCCTAATCATTTGCACAATCCTAATCAAAGGATTAGCAAACCCAAGTCACATGTGACTCTTAAACAACCCAAGTCACATGTGACTCTTACACATCTCTTATACACCACTTACACTTTTCTTACAAAGCCTTACACATCTTACACACTTACACATTTGTCCCCCTTCACATGTGAGCTCAACCATGAGCCATCACTTTCTCAAGTTGCTCACACATGTGTGAGCAACTTTGGTCTTCTCACCCTGTTACACCTTCTTACACCTTGTCATTGACCCATCACTTTCAAAGGTTTCTCACACATGTGTGAGCATCTTTCCCCCTTTGAATGGTCAAAACCCTAATCCACTTGGCCTCCACCTCATGGCACGTCATTATTCTTGTGCAATCCTAGCCCTTCATCCAACCTTGAATCTCCACCGTCCATTTTCCTCAAAAATCTATAAAAGAAGAGCCCTCTCCTCTCCTTCAACGAGATTTTTCATCACATTGTTATGCTACAGGATTGTGAGAAACCATATTAAAACCTAAAACAAATAAACACTCTCTTCATCTTCAATTTGGGGAGGTTTGCATATTCTTGTATTTCTATTTCATCATATTTGCATGCAAACTTTCCATATCTTTTGAGGTGTATGTGATAATGTAGGAATTAATATAGTTGCTTATGTTTATTCCTTTCATACATTTTTACATACTACAATTTGTTACACCTGGTGGGACCCACTTCACGGGTCAAACTAACATGCTAATGTGGCTTTGAGTGTGTTTTTGAGTTTTTGAACTTGTAGGTTTCAAGAACATTTTGAGCTCAAGTTTCACAAGAAGCCACAAATCACAAAAGTAGCCTCACGGCTTCCAGCCCCTAGTCACATGGACAACTAGGGGCTCTGCTAAACTTTTAGCCTCCCTTACCAGCCTGTGGTCATGTGGGGCCTAGGGGCTAATTGTCAGGGGCTTAAGTTAGCCCATTTCCACCTTGTAATCCATAAAGGAGTTGTTTCACGAAAACAAGCATAACTTTCACATACAACCTTTGTTTTGGATGATTCAAAAAGAACTAGAAAGCTGATTCAGCCCTCTACACAAATCTTAAAGCCATTTATCTAGATTATTTGTCAAAAATCAGGTGCATGCGTTCAAAGTTTACATTTCATTGTAATCTTAAAATGCTCATAACTTTTGCATATGAAAATATTTTTCTGTCAACTTTTTTTCAAATTTTATCATAAAAGTGCAAGAAGTCTGATTTTGTAATTAAATTTTGATTTACACAATCTATTTGAAGTTTTTTCCACACATTTTTCAAATTGGGCTTAAAATAAACCTTTCACATTTGGATTTGGGATCTAAAAAGAACAAGTGTATTTTGAACCCCAAGGCCATGTACGTATTCTCTCCTCTCACGCCTTCGGGTGACCTTGAGTGCACAAGAAATACGTGGTCTTGTTTTATTTTTCTAGGAGGCCTGCTTGGGGATTTGATCACCGCAAGGGATGACCTCAACTCCCGTGTTCTGGCTGAGTATAAATATTTGGAGGTGAATCCAAAGACACCTCTCTTGAAAGTAGAATCTTGTCACTCTTGGCTAAGCCCCAAAGAACTTTATACCTTTGGGAAGTGAAGGTGGAGATTTGGGTTACCGTCTCCTCCCGGCTATGTGGCATTATTCTCTTTCATCTATGGATTTGGGCCTCACGTACCTTGTGTATATCAAGGACATCCCCTAGTTGAGCTTGTAAATCCTAGTTGAAACCTTAATAGGGATGTT
>MU225287.1:1775582-1796839 GCA_018584345.1 Thuja plicata | reverse complement strand
CCTCCCCTCCATGCATATCCTTTTCACAACTATCTATCCATCTCATTTACCCTTTATCCACCATCTCTTCATCCTTCATTTTCCCACCTCTAGTATGGGGGCATCCTTTGAAACATAGTCCTTAGATACTAATATACTCATTTCCCATTCTTTAGTCTTCCACTCACATCCCTTACACACCATCCTTCTCTTTCGTGCATCCTTTATCCCTGATCTTCCCATCCTTCATTTTCCTATTGCTAGTGTGGGGCATTTCACTCATTTACCACCTAGTTCTTGAATCTCCATCCTTCAATCCCACATTCCCTATTCATCCATTCAATATTACATATCCATCCATTCCCTTCATTTATCTCTCATCCAATCCATCTCTCTATCTCCAACATTCTTTGGTTCTCCCTTGTCATTGGTCTTCCTCTTTCATTCATCCACTAATATATTCATTCCTCTTGCATTCTACCTATCTTCTAGTCTAATCCATTTCTCTTCCATTTCTATCTATCTTATCTTCCAAATCTCTCATATTCTCCAATTCCTCTTATCTTCCTCTCCTCCCATCTATTTATTCTTCCTTCCAACTTCCAATTATCTTATCTTGTTCATCCATTCTATCTATCTTCTAATACAATTCATTCCTCTTCCATTCTACCTATCTTTTAATCTAATCCATTTCTCTTCCATTTCTATCTATCTTATCTTCCAATTCTCTCATATTCTCCACTTCCTCTTATCTTCCTCTCCTCCCATCTATTTATTCTTCCTTCCTACTTCCAATTATCTTATCTTCTTCATCCATTCTATCTCCCTTCTATCCAATTCATTTCTCTTCTAGTCTAATCCATTCATATTCCCTTATATCCACTCTATTTCTCTTATAGTCTAATCCATTCATATTCCCTTCTATCCACTCCATTTATCTTCTAATCCTCTAATTCTATCATATTCACCAATTTCTCTTATCTTCCAATCTCATTCTCTCTAATCTATCCAATCTATTTATTCTTCCTCCCACCCTTCAATCCATCTTATCCCCCAATAATATTATCTTTAAATTCTATTCTATCTAGTTCCTCTCATCTTCCTCCCCTCTTATAAAATCATTTCTCCTCCAACTCTCTTCCTCTAAACATCCAAAAACAGTCCAACCAAGTGCAATCAATACTAATCCAATCAATCAAATCTTGTAATCCAACACATGGATCCTTAATCATATCATCATATTAATCCAAATCAGCTGATAATCCATTGCCCACTTTTTCAAATCATCATCATGGGATGTATCCTTCCCAATCTTTTAGATGTGCATTGTTTTTATCGTTAACTTTTCCATCTTTGATCAATCAGGATCAATCAATCAATCGATCGATTTTCAGCTTGACTAGGGGCAAAATTATGGTTTGCTTTCGGTTTATGTGCATGCTTGCTTGTTGCTTGTATGTGTTAGTATTTTTTTCATTTATTATGGTCTTTTCATCCTATTATCCCAAGGTATCATGGTCTTCCATATCATGGTGTCATAAGACATACGGTTGTATTTGACCTTTTTTATCACGTACTTGACACATTATCATCTTGGTTCCTCATACCTTGCTGTATAGTGTCAAGTACAATATAAAACTTAGGTTGCTCATGCCATTGTAGTATTACTTTATCTATTCTTCCTTCATCCTCTATCTCCTTTCCCTTTCCTTCTGTCATCCCTATCCATTTCGAGAGCACACTTGTGTTCTCCGAACCCACATGTCCTCTCGAGGGGGCATACCACTCCTTCCTCATCATCTTTCCTCATCCTCCAGTCACTGGGGCATCATGCTACTATCCTTATCCCTTTTATCCACTATGTTTTAATCTTCTTTGATGCAACATCATTTCACGATGCTACATCAAAGAGGGGCAAAATGTAGACACTAAAATTTGTCCATTACCCTTATCCTAACCTAATTAAATAGATATTTATTATTTATTTAATAATCCCTATCTTACCTTTAATTAAATAAATTTACATTTATTTAATTAAGAATCTTCTTTATCCCTATCCTTGATTAAATACATTTATATTTATTTAGTCTTATCCTATTCCATTTCCTTAAAAAATTAATTAATTCTTAAATTAATTGAACTAACCTAGCTTATCCCTTTTTCTCCCACTTGGAATTAAATATTGCATTTAATTATATTTGAGCACATGGCTCCTAACTTTAACCCTCACCTAACCTCACTTCCGTGACCTAACCCATCTTTCTACCCCACTTGCCACTAATTAATCCTAATCTTCCACCTAATCACTCCCTAATAATTTGCACAATCCTAATCAAAGGATTAGCAAACCCAAGTCACATGTGACTCTTACACAACCCAAGTCACATGTGACTCTTACACACCACTTAAACTTTTCTTACAAAGCCTTACACATCTTACACACTTACACATTTGTCCCCCTTCACATGTGAGCTCAACCATGAGCCATCACTTTCTCAAGTTGCTCACACATGTGTGATAAAATTTGGTCTTCTCACCCTCTTACACCTTCTTACACCTTCTCATTGACCCATCACTTTCAAAGGTTACTCACACATGTGTGAGCATCTTTCCCCCTTTGAATGGTCAAAACCCTAATATACTTGGCCTCCACTTGGCCTCCACCTCATGGCCACATCATTATTCTTGTGCAATCCTAGCCCTTCATCCAACCTTGAATCTCCACCATCCATTTTCCTCAAAAATCTATAAAAGAAGAGCCCTGTCCTCTCCTTCAACAAGCTTTTTCATCACATTGTTATGCTGCAGGATTGTGAGCAACCACATTCAAATCTACAACAAATAAACACTCTCTTCATCTTCATTTTGGGGAGGTTTGTATATTCTTGTATTGAGTAGTTAAGCTTATTTCTTGTTTCTATTTCATCATAGCATGCAAACTTTCCATATCTTTTGAGGTGTATGTGATAATGTAGGAGTTAATATAGTTGCTTATGTTTATTCCTTTCATACATTTTTACATACTACAACTGTAACCCATTTGGTTCTTAGATATCCTAGCTAGCGGATGGCCTTGTAAAGGCTTAGGATGAGAGGTGAGCCTCCATGGTCAATACACATCTTTTAGTTGCAATTCTATACCTGTGCAAGCTTGGAAGAGATGTTGTGTCAAGAATAGAGCATGTTTCCCCCCTGTTGTTGGATTTTGTAGTCCATTTGTATTTGGAAATATTGCTATATTGTAAATAAATATTATTTTGTAAACTTGGTAAAAGATTTGAATTCTTGTATATGAATTTTTATTGTCAGTTGTAAAAGAAATCCATATTTGTAAAATTGTAGAAAACAAATGTAAATGAGAAGTTTTGAATGTTTTTTATTAAGCTAGAGAAGAAAGCTCTTTACTGCTAGCTGGAGATTAAAATTATGTATATTTGGAGTTTTCCTAAATTTTGTAAATGATTGTATTTCTTGTATAGAAATATATTCTTAGTTTTGTAAATTTGAAGCAAGAAGAATTGTAGATTGGAGCCTGTTTTGTTTGTTTTTCCTAAGTAATACTGATATTATTTGGACATTTATACATAGCTGAAAAAAGAAGAAGGAAAGTTTAAGTTAAGTATTTTTTTCTAATTGGAAAAAAAACATGATGAAAGGAGATAGGAAGAAATTGTTTTATTAAAATACATTATTTTTTTTTGTAAGTTTAAATCTGCATATTTTACTTCATTGTAGCATGCCAGTTTTAAAAAAAGAGAAACTAGATATCTGAAAAATTACATCTGGATTTAATACTCAGTGTCATTCTTATGTATTTACATGCTTGAAATGTGCTTCCTCATAAATGTTATGAAGTTGTAGCTTATTGGTAAAGATGCATAAATAAATTTTATTTTTCCAAATGCATGTAGATATATGTTCCTGTTAAAATTTATTTTGGTATATTTGTTGATGGAGTTGTGGGGTAGGAACAATAATCAAGAAATCTGATATCATTACAATTATAAAATAAACCATTCATAAGTATAGAATCTTCTAAATATGGTTATCTAGAGGAATAGTAGGAAAACATTGATGTTTCACTGCTGTGGTACTTCATTTCAGTATCTAGACCAGTCAAAAAAAATATAAATGGAATCTATTGCTGACTTTTACCTATCAATATATATGTACCTATATGGTTAAATAAATATACAACTCAAGATATTTTGTCTGAACTTTAGGGTTTTATATTCTTACCTATCATCCCCCCGCTTCATCGATTACACTCGACATTCTCTTCTTTCTAATGAAGTCTTTTCTCATTGATGCACTCTTTGAGTTATTCAAAAGTTCTCTTTTGTTTATTGAACATGATTTAACGGGGAAAATCTTGTCTTGTTCAGAGATGCATTTTTTCTTCCCCTTTTTGAATGTCTTCATAATTTCAAAAGTTGCACTTCCACCCTACTTTTTCTAAAGACTATGAGTTTTAGAATTTTCACTTCATCCTTGCATTTTCTGACGAGATCGTCTTCCTTGCCTTTCTTTCAAAAATTG
Source organism: Thuja plicata (assembly GCA_018584345.1). NCBI lineage: Eukaryota > Viridiplantae > Streptophyta > Pinopsida > Cupressales > Cupressaceae > Thuja > Thuja plicata. The sequence continues at coordinate 1,792,321 of MU225287.1, read as the reverse complement.
CCCATCCTTAGTGTTATTTATGAAGGCCTTCCTTCCTTTCAGAAATTGTACTCCCTTAGTACTATTTCTAAAGGCCTTCCTTCCTCTCATAAATTGCACTCCCTTAGTGCTATTTCTAAAGGCTTGCCTTCCTTTCATAAATCACATTTCCTTAGTGCTATTTCAGAAGGCTTGCCTTCCTTTTAGAAATCGCACTCGCTTAGTGTTATCTTCTAAAGGCTTTACTTCCTTTTGGAAATCACACATACATAGTACTATTTATGAAGGCTTTCCTTCCTTTTGGAAATCACACTTCCTTAGTATTTTTTCTGAAGTCTTTCCTTCCTTTAGGAAATTTTACTTCCTTAGTGCTATTTCTGAAGGCTTTCCTTCCTTTCAGAAATTGCACTTCCTTTGTGCTATTTCCAAAGGCTTACATTCCTTTAAAAAATTGCACTTCCTTAGTGTTATTTCTAAAGGCTTGTCTTCCTTTTGGAAATCACACTTCCTCTATGCTTTTTATGAAGACTTGTCTTCATTTTGCTTCCTTTCAGAATTTTGGAAATCATACTTCCTTAGTGCAATTTCAAAAGAATCCACCATGCTTTTGAAATTTCCTTTCCATCGTGATATTTCTGAAGGACTCAGAGTTTCAAAAATCACACTTCCTTCATGCTATTTCTAAAGGATTCATAGGAATTTAGAAATCACACTTCCTCCGTGCAATTTTGAAATAGTTCATTGAGTTTTGGAGATCTCACTTCCTTAGTGCTATTTTTTAAGGTCTCACAGAGACTGACGATGATACCATTATGGTCGGTGTCACGAGATCACCACACTTGTGACCTAACTATGTGGTATACTAGCGATCCCGTAACAATACTATCACAGTCTTTGTCACGAGATTGCCATACTTTCAGCGTAACTGCATGGTAGACTAGAAACCTTGTGACAAAACCATCATTGTCTCCTTCATGAGCTCACCACATTATCAGCCTAACTATTGGGACTACCCACAACTGCATGATGAGACCACTATGGTCTCTATCATAAGGTTGCAGAGGTTTTTGTTACAACCTCACATGCTCACCACTGCTAAAAGGGTTGTTCCTTGGATGACCTTAAGTGTTACGCTTTCATAGAAAAACTTCACTTTTGTTCCCCACCTAGTCATTATGGGGTTAAAGAACTAGGCTATCTAGAGCCTGCCCTGGAACTTGTCGTGGAATATTTAAATGATGACCATGGTCGAAGGATTGATCTTCTTCTACTCAATGTTTTGAAATGGGTAGTGAATATGGAGATTAGACTGATCTCCTTAGATAGTTTAGGGTCATGATCATGTACCCTCTCTCTACTAATAGCTTTGGATAACTTGATCATATGTCATATTAAAATATGTATATATATTATTACATGGTCATCATTACTAGATGTTGTAACTCATACTTTAACATGTAAAAATAAATAAAAATGTGTTGGTGTTTTTTTTTCCTTAAATTTTGGGCATGAAATTTTGGTATCAGAATCATGCTTAAACACTATAAACCTTAAACCATTACATTTCACTTAAATCTTTTTATTGATTGTGTAGGATGCATCCAGTTACGCGACAATCTCGTAGACATTGACGAGGCCTTGGACATGCTTGCTTAGCATGAGAGGATGTTGAGAAGGAAGCCAAGGTTCCCATGGGAGATCAAGGACCTCCTCCTGAACAACCACCAAACCTAAACCAGGATATTCTAAATTCTCTTTAGAACCTTATTGGGATAGTACACAATAGACTACCATCAATGGATCAATATGTAGAACACCACAGTATAGAAAGACGTAGATCAACAGCTAGATAAGGGGGTAGGATCCCTCCTCCTAGCTATGTAGAGGGACATGCTAAACATGAGGTAGATTCAGTTCACATACCAGAACCACCACCGGGTATAGTGCCAGTGGTTGTAGAGAGAGTACCCTATGACCCAGGGGATCAGCTTAGACACCTACTTCGCCTACAATCACAATTATTTTCATGATCTACCAATGGGATAGATGTTGAGGCAAGGATTTTTTGTTTATAGAGGTGTTTTGGATTGTGTCCATATGAGATAAATCTAAAGGAACATTTTGTGATACACCTTCTAAAAGGGACCACTTCTACATGGTGGAGACAAGAGGAATATAAGAGAAATTTGGTTATAGACACACTCACTTGGGATACCTTCTTGGAGAGGTTCAAATACAGGGTCATATGGAAGGTAGTCAGTGTATGGAAACTTGAGAGCCCACAGTTGGAGACATGGGTAAGTCTCACGAGGTACTTGCAGTAGCTAATAACCACCAGGAAGAGCATTAGGCCACAGTAATAGAGGCCATAGGTATGAACATAGGTAGTATTTTTATCATTCTATTTGATTCAAGAGCTACTAATTCTTCTATTTATCCATTGGTTGTTAAGCATTGTAGGCTAGTGACAACTAGGCAAGATGTTAGTTGGGAGGTTGAGTTATCTTCAGGACATAGAGTGTCAGTTAAATCAATGGTTAAGGGTTGCCAGATTCATATTGGTGACATAACCACTATAGAGGATCTTTGCATTACACCTCTAGGATCTTATGGCATTGTTCTTGGAATAGATTGGCTTTATGCCCATAGATCCAAGATGGATTTTTGACAAAAAATATTAAGTGTGTAGATGATGATGACACTTTTATAATTATTTTAGGGATTTTGAGGCCTGTATCTCTTTGTATGATCTTCTTTATGTAGCATAAGTGAAGCATATAAAAGGTGTGTCAATTATTTGCCATCATTATTAGTGATAGGGAAAAGGAGGAGGAGAAGGAACCTTCACTTGATGATATTCTTATTCTTCATGAATTTTCATATGTGTTTCCTTCTGAGCTACCTAGTATGCCACCTTGAAGGGAGGTTTATTTTAAGATAGATCTTATGCCAAGAGTTGAGCCAATTTATAGAGAACCTTATAAGATGACCACTAATGAGCTTAATGAGCTCAAGATTCAGCTAGAGGAGCTATAAGAGAAAGGGCACATTTGTCCTAGAATCTCCCCTTGGGGCACATCAGTTATCTTTGTTAAGAATAAGGATAGATCTCTATGATTGTGCATGGATTATTGATAGTTGAACAAAGTAATTATTAAGAACCAATATCCACTCCTCAAAATAAATGAATTATTTTATTAGCTTCAGGGTGCTAAGTTATTCTCAAAGCCAGATCTAAAGTAAGGGTACCATTAGTTGAGGATTATGGAGAGCAATATTCACAAAACAACTTTCCATGCTAGATATGGCCACTATGAGATCACAGTAGTTCTATTTGGCCTTACAAATGATCCATCTATATTCATGAGTCTCATGAATGGGGTATTTTGTACATTCCTTGACCAATTTTTGGTTGTGTTCCTTGATGATATATTGATATATTCTCCAGATGAAAATGAGCACATGGAGCACTTGAGGCAGGTATTACAGTTATTGAGGGATAATAAGTTATATGGTAGTCTATCGAATTGTGCATTCTTTATATCAGGAGTCCATTACCTAGGACATGTTGTATCAGGTCATGGGATCTCATTTGACACATCAAATATTAGAGCTATCATGGATTGGCCAACACCAACCACTATGAACGAGATCAAGATTTTAATGGGATTAGCAGGTGATTATGGACACTTTATTGAGGGTTTCTCTAGAGTGGCATGCCCTATTACATCCCTTCAGTAAAAGGGAAAGAAATTTGAGTGGACAGAAAAGTGTGAAATGGCCTTTTAGGAACTCAAGAAAGAACTTTCCAATGAACCTATCCTAGCTATGCCTGAAGTTTCAGGAGGCCTTTTGGTTTGCACAGATGCTTCCTTGGAAAGTTTCTGAGTGGTACTTATGCAGGGTGGTTGAGCCATTGCATATAAGTCTAGGAAACTTAATAAAAAAAAATCAACTACCCCGCCCATGAACTTGAGCTTATAACACTGGTGCACACACTAGTAATATGGAGACACTTCCTCTTAGGACATCAGTTTGAGTTACATATTGATCATCATAGTTTGAAGTACATATTTACTCAACCAAACCTTAATTATCTTTAGAGGAGATGGATGGAGTTCCTATGTGAGTATGATTTTGATGTTCCCTACATCAAGGTGAAGGAGACTGTAGTCATAGATTCTTTGAGTAGGAGATGTCATGGGATATATTTTATGTCCATAGACATAGATTAGAGGGATCACATATTATGTCACTTGCATGAGGATGAGTGGTATATAGAGGTTTTTCAGTTGGTACAATCTCAGAGACCCCTAGAGGGGAAATATGTTGATTATTATTTGGATTCTAATGGACTATCATGTCATAAAGGATACATCTATGTACCTTTTACTAGGGGTTTGGGAGTTTTCATTATGCTAGAGGCTTATAGAGCACCTTATGTGGCACATTTTTGGGTCAAGAAGATGCATGCAAATTTGAGATAGTTGTATCACTGGTCAGGCATGAGGCAGCACATTACATAGTCAGTATCCGGATGCCTTGAGTGCTAGAGAGATAAGGCAGAACACCACCATCCAGGTGGATTTTTTTAGCTCAATGAGATACCCAAGTGGAATTGGGATACTATTTCTATGGATTTCATCATTGTTCTACCTATGTCTTCTCACCACCATGATTCTATCATTGTAATGGTTTTTAAGTTGACCAAAGTACCCCACTTTTAACCCATATAGACTACATTCACAGCACCAGCAGTGGCACAAGTATTCTTGCGAGATATTTTTAGAATGCATGACATTTCCTACATTCTGATATGGATTCCCTCTTTACATCTTCTTTTTGGAAGGAATTATAGTTAGCTTTGGGCACTAGGATCAATTTAGGACAACCTAACATTCATAAATAGATGGTTAAGCAAACAGGGTTAACTAGGTATTAGAGGACATGCTCTACATGTATGTAATGTACCATCAAATGAGATGGGAAGAGTACCTACACTTGGTAGAGTTTTCCTATAATAATGGGCATCACACTTCTTTGGGATTGTGTAGAGGATAGTGTAGCCATTGGGAAAAAGGTAGTTAAGGATATGGAGTAGCAGGTGGATTTGATGAGACAACATCTTAGAGAGTCTCGTGATAGACATGATAAGAATGCAGATGCAAATAGAATATATCGTATCTATATGGTTGGTGACATAGTATTTTTGTGAGTATGACTGCATAAGAGTCCAATTATTTATGGAAAGGGCTTGAAGCTTGTGCCTTGCACCTTGCTTTCTTGGACCATTTGAGATCCTTGAGACAATAGGACCATAAGCTTATCATCTAGCTTTTCCACCTAGCCTGTCATGCATCTATGATGTCTTTCACATTTTTGTACTAAGGAAATATATTTACTATGAGTCTTATATCATAGATTTAGATTACTTGCAGGTGGAGTCAGATGGGTAGTTGGCTTTAGATCACATTCAAATTTTGTCTCGTTGGACACTATCTCTTCGAGGTCGAGAGTTAGACCGGGTTAGGGTCCTGTGGGATTGTTATGATGAGGTTACTGTATTATGGGAGGATGCCGTGTAGATAATATCTCAATACCCCAATCTTCCTGATGAGCTCCAGGAGAATGTTCATGCCAAGAGGGGGAGTGTGTGAAGCCCTGTCCTGAGCCTATCATAGCACACCATCTAATTTCATGATAGAATTATTATTTAATACATTATGTTGATGCATTATGGATTTAGACTCTTTTGATACGAATTTCATATTATGATTATGTTGATGTTATGATAAATTATTATATGCTTTGTGGTTAGTTGATTTAAATAAGTATTATGATAAAGTAGTTGAGTATTGGATTTCATGATTATTTGATTCTATTTATGTTGAGTATGATTTGGAGTAGATTAGATGCTAAGTGGACGTTATGTGATTTAATAGAATTATTCATGTGCTCATATATATATATATATATATATATTTGTGTGTGTGTGCGTGTTTCCTATGGAATTGTTTTGTAAACTCTTGATTTGGTTTCTATGGTTTTGAGCTATAAATTGAATTTCAGGATATGTTAATTAAAATTTTATATGCTTGAATTATATTCACTCTCTTACATTTATATATACATGTGATTTTCATGAGTTACTGATATTCAAATTGAGATGTGTAGGAAAGTGACCATGGAATTATTTGGAGAACTAAGACCAAACCTATGTGTAACAGTGAAGCCAAGGTCTTCCCCATTTATTGTGGACTATGAGGACTCGATGTGTATTGATGACACTCTATTGCCAACTCATTCTAGGAATAAAGAAGAAAAAATTAAGGTTGAGAAAGACAAGATAGGTGAAGAGAAAGAGGATTCTACGAAATACTAGGAGGAGACCGAGGAGAAAAAAGTGGGGACAGGCTTCATCTAGCTAGCTAAGGATCCTGTGGATATGGATATGTAGATGAATAACTACCTCTATGAAGAGATCAAAGATATTAAAATCAAGCACATTCAGGGAATTGAGGAAACTCTTAATAGAATTTTTGAAATAGAACTTCGAAGGAATGAAAGTTACCACTAAGAACATGTGTGCGCTCCTAGCGATGCTAGAAAGCAATACCAGCCCAAATTATCAAAATTGATGATGATGGAGATAAAGGGGCCAAATTTGTTGGTCTGAGTTCAAGGACTAGAGCTAGTTCCAGAAAGAATAAGATTGACAACACCAAATATATTGTGAAACTCAGAGAGTCTATTCAGCAATATGAGTTGTTGAAGGACAAAACTAAGGAATTCATGAAAAGTATGAATAAGTCTGGTGGTTTAAGTGCCTCATTACTATTTTTTGGTATTTTGGAATTTTTTTCTCGTAATCTATGTTGGGGGTTTAGTAATGTCTTTCTCTTTGTCCCCTAATAGTCTCTTTTTGGGTTGTACTTCAATTTTCTATCTATTTTTGTTTTTGTAAAGGGTTACAATTCTCTTCAAAAACTATTTTTAAAATAATAAAAAATAGTGAAGCCAAGGTTGCATCTAATAAAAGAGACAATACCTTGTATGTAATGTGTTTTATTTGTAAAAGTGAATGGTTATATATTTGTTCAAATTGTATGTTGTTAAAATGTAATTCCTAGATGGACATGCCAAGTGTATTTTAGTGATGTGTATTTTGTGGTTTCACTTGACACTTGTGATGTGTAGGAGTTGGCAATGTCATGTCCTTTTGAGGGAGGTTGTATAAAATCAATGCATTCAAGTACCTTGTAGTATTCTTATGTAGACCACTTGAGTAAGAGCCTTGAATGTGGTCTAATCATGTTGAACTTGTAGGTAAACTTTATGTGAGGTTTTTGGGGGTTAAATAAACTCAATGGGGTAAGTTTAGGTCCTTTTTGAAGGCCCACTTGATATACTAATAGATAAGGAGCATTTTAAGGCATAGTAAAACCTACATTTGACTTTAGAGTCCTTTTAAATGTTGGATTCTCAAGATGGATGAAAATCAACTTATAGAATATTTACCTTGAGAAGACAACCATCTCTTGTTTGATAAGTCAATTCTCCTCATCTCCAAGCCATCTATTGTAGTACTAATTTTGGGAGAAAACATGTAAGGGATGAGAGAGGTCAGTCAATGGGAGATCACACTCTTCCCAAGGGGGTTGCAAAGTGTGAGAGAATTCATTTAGAGGATTCCTTGGAGAACATTTGGTGTTATTCACCGACTCTCTAGTTTTAGAGACTACTTTGTTTTGGGAGAGATTTTTTGGGTGGGGCTGAAAAGGTAGACGCTAGTTTTTGGGGAAACTCTTCCTGAACTTTTAGATTTTCCACTACTAGAGTAGAGGTTGGCATCATCTCACCATGGAGTGCATTATATGTATTTTTTTTGTTTGTTGAGAAATTTTTTTTCTTTAAAAGCATTGTGTTTTCATATATTGTGTTGAAATGGAGTTTCTTATGGATGCTAGTTATTATTTTTGCATTGAATCTTTTTGCTTGTTTATTTATGGGAGTGCAAGGCCAAAAGCACCCTTGGGAGGGCAGACTAGCATTGGGGGTGAAGGCAATTTTGGGAAAATCCATAGATTGCAGAGTCTCTCTTCTCAAAAGAGAGGGATAAGAAAGGATTATGAGATCCTTGTTGTTGTTATGTTTTTTGTGAAAATGGGGGTCATAAGGGGAGTTTTTGGCTAATAGCCACTTGCGGGTCATAAGGATTATTATTGAAAGGAGAAAGGAAAAAAATGAATTTTATGTGTAATGCTTGTCAAGGCATTGGTACTATGTATTTGCAAATTTCTCTTCTTGGATACTTGGTCAACCTTCACCCCTTTGTGTAAGTTAATCAATGACTTTTGTGAAAGCCTTGGGTTGGGAATTGTGTGCTTATATAAGTGTGGTGTTAATGTTGATGTTTATAAATGTATTTTGTATGATTGTAACCCATTTGGTTCTTAGTTATCCTATCTCGGGGGTGGCCTTGTAAAGGACTATGATGGGAGTTGAGTCTTCATGGTGAATACACATCTTTTAGTTATAGGTTTGTACCTGTATAAGCTTGGAAGAGATGGTGTGTCAAGAATAGAGTGCGTTTCCCCATTGTTGCTAGAGTCTGTAGTCTAATTTTATTTTTAAATATTGCTATGTTGTGAATAAATATTATTTTGTAACCTTTGCAAAAGATTTGAATTCTTGTATATGAATTTTTACTATTAGTTGTAAAATAAATTCATATTTGTAAAATTACAGCAAATAAATGTAATGAGAAGTTTTAAATGTTTATTATTAAGATGGAGAAGAAAGCTCTTTACTGCTAGCTAGAGATTAAAATTATGTGTATTTGGAGTTTTTCTAAAGTTTTTAAATGATTGTATTTCTTGTATAGAAAGTATTCTTAGTTTTGTAAAGTTGGAGCAAGGAGAATCGTAGATTGGAGGCTCTTTTTTTTTTTTTCCTAAGTAATATTGTTATTATTTGGCCATTTATACATAGCTGAAAAAAAAGAGTTTAAGTTATGTATTTTTGTCTAATTGGAAAAAAAAATCATGTTGAAAGAAGGAGATATGAATAAGTGTTTTGTTAAAATACATTAGTTATTTTGTGTAAGTTTAAATCTTCATATTTTACTTCATTGTAGCATGTCATTTAAAAAAAGAGAGGAGAAACTAGATATCTGAAAATTTACATCCAAATTTAATACTCATTGTCATTCTTATGTATTTACATGCTTGAAATGTTCTTCCTCATAAATGTTATGAAGTTGTAACTTATTGGTATAGAAGCATAAATAAATTTTATTTTTCTAAATGCATGTAGATATATGTTCCTGTTAAAATTTGTTTTGGTATATTTTTTGATGGAGTTGTGGGGTAGGAAATATAAATAAGAAATCTGATATCATTTAAATTCTAGAATAAACCATTCATAACTATAGAAGCATCTCAATATGATAGGTAGATGAATAGTAGGAAAACATTGATGTTTCACTGCTGTGGTATTTCATTTCAATATTTGGACCAGTCAAAATAAATATCAATAGAATCTATAACTGACTTTTACCTATCAATTTATATATACCTATATCTTTAAATAAATATACAACTCAAGATATTTATTTTGAACTTCAGGGGTTCACACCCTTATCTTTCATCCCCCTACTTCATCAATTACAATCAACAGTCTCTTCTTTTTGATGAATTCTTTTCTAATTGATGTACTCTTTGAGTTATTAAAAAGTGCCCTTTTGTTAATTGGACAATAATTAATGGGGCTTGTGTTGTTTGGAGACACATTTTTCTCTTCCCCTTTTTTGAATGTCTTTGAAATTTTGGAAGTTGCACTTCCACCCTACTTTTTTCGAAGACTACGAGTTTTAGAATAAGGACTTCATCCTTGTATTTTTTGATGAGCTCATCTTCCTTTTCTTCCTTTCAAATATTGCATATCCTTAGTGATATCTCTGAAGGCCTTCCTTGCTTTCATAAATCACACTCCCTTATTTCAATTTCTAAAGGCTTGCCTTCCTTTCAAAAATTGCACTTCCTTAGTGCTATTTCTGAAGGCTTGCCTTCTTTTTTAGAAATCACACTTCCTTAGTTCTATTTCCAAAGGTTTTCCTTCCTTTTGGAAATCACATTCCCTTAGTGCTATTTCTAAAGGCTTGCCTTCCATTTGTAAATCATACTTCCTCTGTGCTTTTCCTAAAGGCTTGTCTTCCTTTCAAAAATCACACTTCCTTAATGCTATTTCTAAAAGATTGCCTTCCTTTTACAAATCACACTTCCTTAGTACTATTTCTGAAGGTTTTCCTTCCTTTTGGAAATTGCACTTCCTTCGTGAAATTTCCAAAGGCTTTCCTTCCTTCAGAAATTGCACTTCCTTAGTGTTGTTTCCAAAGGCTTGTCTTCCATTAATAAAACACACTTCCTCTGTGCTCTTTATGAAGACTTGTCTTCATTTTACTTACTTTTGGAATTTCAAAAATTTTACTTCCTTAGTGAAATTTCTAAATAATCCACTGAGCTTCAAAAATCACACTTCTTTTGTGCTTTTTCTGAAGGACTCATAGAGTTTCAAAAATTGTACTTCCATCATGCTATTTTTGAAGTATTCATAGGACTTCAGGAATCACACTTCCTCCGTGCAATTTCTAAAGGGTTCATTGAGTTTTGGATATCATTCTTCCTTAGTGCTATTCCTAAATATCTCATAGAGACCAACAAGCACACAAAAAGACCATTACAATCACTGTTGTGAGCTCACAATCCTTGTGGCCTAACCATGTCGTAGACTAGCAACCCCGTGATAAGACTATCATCGTCTCTATAACGAGCTCACCATACTTGTGGCCTAACTACTTAGTAGAATAGAAACCCCTTGATAAGACCGTCACGGTCTATATGGCTATCTTATAACGCTTTCATCCTAACCATGTAGTAGACTAGAGATGCCATGATAAGACTATCATGGTTTATATTGTGGGCTCTCCACCTGACCCACAACCACACGACAAGACTGCTACAGTCTCCATCACAAGGTCACGATGGTTTTGTTATAGGCTCGCATGCTCTCCACCGCCAAAATGGATATTCCTTGAATGACCTTAAGTGTTGTGCTTTCATATAAAATATTTACTTCTGTTCCCTGCCTGGTCAATGTGGGATTAAAGAACTAGGCTATCTAGACCCAACCCTGCAACTTGTTATGAAATGTTTAAACACTGGCCATGGATGAAGGATTGAGCTTCTGTTACTTAACACTTTGATTTGGGTAGTGAAGATGAAGATTAGACTGATCTCCTTAGACAATTTAGGGTCGTGATCATGTATCCTCTCTCTACTGAGAGGTTTTGATAACTTGATCATATGTCATATTAAGGTGTATATATATATATATATATAGATATATATATATATATAAAATTCTATGGTGGTCATTACTAGATGTTATAACTTATAATTTAACGTGTAAAAAAAACAATTGGTGTGTTTTTGACTTAAATTTTGGTAATGATTGTGATAGCTAAATGTGGCCTTGTTACCTAGCAATGCACTTCAACATGGTCATTATTCACTAGTCACATACAAGAATGGATACAAAATTATCCATCTTGCATGTCAGTATGAGTCGACCTGTTGCCTCCCATCTAGTTGGGTTTTTGGAATAAGCTCTCAGAATTGAGAGTCCAACAACCTAGACCATTGCTAGAATAAAGGATTTAATCAAATATTCAATGCAATATTAATCTAGATAGCCTATTTTATTCTATAAATGAATGTGCAAAGCCAAATTAATCTAAGAAATTGAATGTAAAACTAGATTAAACTACAAATGATTACAAAGTTAATCTAAGAATGAACAATGATATAATAACTAAGATTTCTTGAAAAGAGTTTAACTGTGCATCTTTAATCCAAATGATATTAACCTAACATGATATTAATCTTATTGCAAAAATTCTAAAATTAAAGCATTTAATTAGAAAACTAGTGAATTCGAGTTACAAAAATACAAAATTCAAGACTAGTTTGAGTGAGAGCTGAGAGAGTTCTTTTATAGACCTAGAGTCCATTTAGATTAGAAAGTTTCCTTGGAGAGAAATAGTTAACTTATTGAGAACCAGTTGAGAATAGAAAGTTTCTTTTGAGAGAAATAGTCAACTGTTGCCTTTTTGAGAGAGTGAGTCAGTTAATTGATTTGTTTCTCTTTTAAATCACAGTTAACTCAAAGTTTCTATTTCTGAACTAGAGAGAAGATTTTGGAGAGAATATTTAATTAAATAAATAGAATATGACCTCATAAATGTATTTTCTCAATTATTTAAATGAGGATATTTATTTAAAAATTAAATATTATTTAATTCATTTTTATGTGTTTTAGCTAAAAGGGGTGAATTTAATTTAATTAAAGTGCTAGGACTTTATAATTAAATTAATTCGATCATTAGGTTTATTTAGCTAGGTAATTGATATTTTAGGAATTAAATATAATGTATGATTAATGCATATTTAGGTTTTTCTGTATTTGACACTCAGGTCAAGTAGAGTTAGTCAAAACTTAGAATTGCCTAGTACAATAGAACTTTGATGATTCAGAAGAATGATAAATCCAACAAAATTGGTTAGGGTTGCATGATGACAATTTTGGGGTGTTACATTTTTCCCCTCTTTGAATTGATGTACGAGTAGCACATTGATTCAAAGAATAGTCTGATGTTTGAAGAATAGAAGAATAGTTGAAATTGATTTTGAGAACTGTTGATGTAAAGATTTCAGATCTATCTCCAAAATGGAGCTTAACTCTCTAAAGTCTAGGTTAGATTGCTGAGATGCCAGTTGAATCAAGTTTTCAAGGGTCATCTTCAAAATGAAGCTTAACTCTTAGGAATTTGGGTTAGATTGCCCCAATACCTAATAGTGAGATTTTGAGAGCTATCTCCAGAATGAAGCTTAACTCTCAGGGATCCAAGTTAGATTGCACAAATACCAAATATATTTCCACCTTTCAAAAGACTATCCCAAGAACAAGGCTCAATCTTTAGGAGTCAGGGTTAGATTGCCCCAATACCTGTCGATTTAAAGGATAGTCAATAGTGATTTTTAGGACTATCTCCAGAATGAAGCTTAGTCCCTCAATATCTAGGTTAGATTGCCCAGACACTGGTTAAATTGAGTTTTAGAATCATCTCCATAATAGAGCTTGATTTTCAGGAGCCAGGGTTAGATTGCCCCAATTCCCAATAGATGAGATTTTTGAGAACCATCTCTAGAACGGAGCTTGATCCTTAGGGACCTAAGTTAGATTTCTCAGATACCAAATAATGAGATTTCAAAAATCATCTCCACAATGAATCTTGATTCTTAGGAGTCAAGGTTAGATTGCCCCAACACCTAATAGATGACAAGATGTAAGGCATAGAGATGCCCCTAGTGATTCAAATTCATGGATACCTAGTTTTGACTGTGAGGTACAAAAAAAATAAACATGCCCCAAGTGATGAGATGCCCCTAGTGATTCAAATTCATGAGGTACAAAAAAACTAAACATGCCCCTAGTGATTCAAATTCATGGATACCTAGTTTTGACTTTTGAATTTAGATCGGATTGATTGGAATAGATTCAATGATGTAATCATCTTGCCCACTTAGGAGCGAAATAGAAATATGACATGTCATAATGGTGATTGAGAGTGAGAAATAGCAGATAGATGTTGAATCAAAGATCAAGAAAAACTTGACAATAGATTACAGAAGAATCTGGAAGATTCAGAATCAATTTGGAGCGATTTCAAGGTCTAGTTGACCAAGTTTAACTAGGGTTGACCAGAGTTGACCAAAGTTGAATTTTGAGGAAAATTGTTGAAGATTTGAGAAAATTTTGATTAGATATGATTCTGACAAGAAAGTGACGTGAGAAATTTGATTGCACAAGCGTCTGATCATGTCGGTCCCAAAATTTTAAAATGTGATTTTGAGCTATATAGAACTGTCAAATTTTGATTTGGATTTTGATTCCGAAAATGGATTCAGAGCAGTTGATTTAGCTAATGGTGAAATTTTCATGCAAAATGGAGGACTTTTGAAAATTAGGTTAAAACCTATATATGAGTCAAAAAGGTCATTTTCAAATCATTTGCATTCGTTTACTTTTGAGAAAAAGAGCTCTGAGCGAGAATGGTGGTCCCCATGAGTACCCATCGATTTAAGCGATCTAGGCATCATAGTCAACCGACAGTGTATGGACCCCTCATAAGTGGTTGATTTACCTCTCTATCAACTCAAATTTTACTATTTTTGGTTGAATTTTTCACTATTTTTTGCCATTTTGAAGAACTAACCTGCTGGTTCTCGCGCGAGGAACTAGTTTCTTCACGCGCCCCGTAGGGAAAAGTTGCTCAAGGAAACACTGAAAAGAGAATCCTCATGGCTATCAATGGGAATACTTGCATAATAGGGTACCTATTTCTTGTGTGAGAAACCCTCCGAAAGGGGGTTTTCTCATGCGGACTGACAAGAAACTTCGCGCAAGCCCAAATCATCATGCGGGTCGAAAAACTTCTTCACCTGAAATGTTGCTTCTTTGCATGGAGAGAACATAGTAGTTTGAATGCAAAATGAGTCCATGTCACATCTAGTAGAATTTGTGTTAGCTTTGTAACTGCATTTAGGATGTTTGTATTGCTTTATTTCTCAATTTTACATTGACTATCTTGAATCATGAGCCGAGTATTGATCATGTGTTGTTGTTTGCATGTCTTGCAGGTCAATTTCCTAGATATTGAATTTAGATCACATCATCCAGCCATTGGTGGGTTGATTGGGTAGTTAGATGATGTCGAGGTAGCCCACATTGATAGTTTAGGCCTTTCTCATCTTTGTGAGGTACCTAAGATTCAGGTGAATCACAGATTACTAGGAGCTTTGGTTGAGCATTTCCATTCAGAAACGAACACCTTCCACCTTCCATAGGGAAAGATGATAGTGACACCCGAGGATATATACAAGATCCTCTAGATACCCTTCCATGGACCCAAAGTAGACTATGATGTTCAGCCAAGAGTGGGTATAGCGGCCCTAAGAGAGATATTTTAGGATGACTTAGTCATAGGTCAAGCTATCCCGTGGGAGGAGCTGATCAAAGTATACGGGCCAGGGAACCAATTACCAGTGGTCCTAGCATCTTTCCTTGGTTTGTACCATATGCCAGATCATGGTTAGCATGGTTTGGAGTGTGGATGGGGTCGTATGCTACAATGTATGTTAGTCGAGCTTGCCCATTTTGGATGGGGTCAGTGTATGTTGGCCCACATGTATCATGAGATGCATGAGATCTCCTATAAAGAGCTGAAGAGTATGGTTGCTAGTGTATTTTTTTACAGGTGTGGGCATGGGAGAACATGCCAGTTACCTAGCCCATAAATGATCTGAGGCTACCTCTTGAGCCTGATTACCTAGCCCGCGCTGGGTAAGATAGAGTACTGGCAAGCTCAGCTGGATGATTTGGTAGTTGTAGTATGGAAACCATGGAGGTTGACCGAGGAGTGGGATGATGCCAATGAGAAGCTTGGTTATATGCTTTATTCATAGCCACTTATTGTCCATGCTATTACCATTATTGAGCAGTTCCCTCTTTTACATGTTTGGCGACAATTCAGCCATGCCAAGGATATATCACAGGAGTACTGTCCTTATGCTTGGTTCATTGATGAGCTGAGGAAGGGATGGTCAATCAAATTAGATACCGGGTGATGTATGATAGATGTGTGTGCATTAGCTCAGACTCAATGGGATTACCTGAGTGGGGTTGTAGATGGTGGCATGACTATAGAGTATAGAGAGTAGTTTGTTACTCATCCATTCCCATGCTTTACAGATCTAGTCGGTATGGGTGCACTGACATAGGTAGTGCATCTATAGGTACCACCTATGCAAGTACCTCTACCTCCCCCATAGTAGATACCACAGCCACTACCACAGTAGGGACAATAGCAGGGGCCATGGCCACACATAGTACAAGTTAACATCCCCTCTCAGCAGATGAGGATCGATCCCGGTGAGAGTGGCAGTGGGAGACAGACTAGGCAAAGGACAACTTCTCAGTTACATGATTTGCAAGAGTAGCTAGAGAAAGAGGAGGCTCAGCAGGAGGAGCCCATGCAGGAGGATCAACAGCATGAGCAGCCAAGGCAGGGTCCATTTCTTGGAGACCGTTTATCATAGGCGAAGGATTCTCTACGTAGATCCAGAGAGAGATATTGACAACTGCAAAGGGAGGTGGTGGATATGCAAGTACAGGTTGTCATGAGATATGCCCAGCTTCTAGACAAAGATTGAGAGGTGCAGGAGATCCAAGGGAAGTTGTAGAGGGCACTGGAGAAGCTTCGGGTGGAGATAGGACATCAGTCCTCAAGAGTAGCCTACTATTATGCAGCCTATGTGGGGGTGGTTCCTGATGAGGCATCGTAGGTGACTAGATTTTCCTCATATTCTAGAGGATCAGAGGGTACACAGGCACCACCTCCTCCAGATATGCCTCCTCCTCCACCTCCTCCATGTGATGAGGGAGAGGGCCAAAGTTAGAGCTGATATATTGATAGATTAGATCACATGATGTATCTGATGCACTGGCATCCTTGTATTGCATCACCATTTTTGAGATAGATTGTGCTTGAGTATCACCATTTTGTATTGTATCGACACATTTGATATATATATATATACATATATATATACATACATATATATATACATATGTACATATAT
>MU225287.1:1727193-1763901 GCA_018584345.1 Thuja plicata | reverse complement strand
CTATTTCTTCTATCATCTAATGCGCGACTGAGCGATGCATAGTTCTTTTCTCAATCGCGCAATCGCGAGCTATTTGTCTTTCTTTTCATCTGCTCGGCGACTGAGCGATGACCTTCTCCTTTGGCTCGTCGCACACTCGCGGGCTCCAAACTTTCATTTTATTTCATATCGTGAGTGCGCGATTGCTTCACTTTTTTCCTTGGCGCTCACTCGTTAGCTCTTTTTTGATCATCTGCATTGACTAGCGAGTGCGCGACATCATTCTTTCTCTGCTCATCACATGCTCACGAGCTGACCTTTCATTACCTCAAAGCTTCAGCGACTGAGCGAGGCATTTAAATGGGTTCTTAGTCGCTCGGTCACAGACTATCACAGAAATTGATAAGTACTTGTGCGACTGAGCGATGCACACTTCATCTCCTTGTTTTATATCTTGTTCGCGCACTCGCTCTACATAAAACAACATGAGTTAAACCTATGTGAGTAAGCGACAACTACATGACATAACCTCGTCGCGCTCTCGCACAACTCAAAACATTGATATAAGTTTGATGCGACTGTGCGACCGCTTAAGTTTCAACAATACTCGCTCGGTCGCGGAGCATAAAATATACAGCACAAATTTCCAGTGACTGCACGATAGACATGACCTTAGCTCGTCACTGACTCGCTAACCTTCGAGTTAACTTCAAAAATAGCTCGCGACTGCGCGATTAACCTCTACAAACATAAGACCTGCTCACTCGCAGACAGATGATTACTTAACTTGGGCTCATCGCGATTGCACGATACATAATTTTATTACTCATCGCCCACTCGCAGGCATACTGAAACTTGACTCAAACAGTTCGCGACTGCGCGATTAACCTTTTCATTAACAGCTCGTCGCCTACTCACACAACTTAAAAACCTTATAATAAAACCGATGCGACAAAGCGACTAAAGAATGAAATATGACTTCAAAAAGTGATTGACTCAATTTGAGCGGTAAAACACAAGACTTTGAAAACAAGAAAGCCTGGGAAAATGACAAGACCAAGGGATTCAAAAAAAAATTTGATACAGTGCTAACACAGCCTTCGGAGGTTTGGGAGTCACATTGTCTACAACTCCATCATTCACAAAATTTTGGTTCTTATTGACAAATTTGGATTTGTCTTTACCAGAGGAGGAGGACCCTTGTTTATTATCCTTGTGTAGGTTCAGTTCTCCTTTCTTGATCATGAACGATTTGATTCTTACAGCTTGTTTGATCATATCGTCAAAGGTCAAAGGACCTTGCAGCTGTACTTGATACCCAAAATTTGGAAGAAGGTTGTCTAAAAAGATGTCAATCTTTTCAGCCTCAGGTATTTTGTGAGAATACTTTGTATAAAGTTGTCTCCATCTCTGGAGAAACATCAAGAAAGGTTCCCCATGGTTTTTCTTTAAGTTGCAAAGATCACGGATATTAACTGAATGCTGGATGTTGTGTGAATAATGTTGCAAGAACAAGTTGGCAATCTCGCCAAAGGTCTTGATGCCAATTGGGAGTCTAGAAAATCACTCCATAGAAAACCATCCCAAACTATGTGGGAAGAAACACATGAGGTATGTTTTATCATATATGAACTCCATAGAGAGAGAACCAAACTCTTTTAGATGATCCTGAGGATCAGCAGTACCCAAGTATTTGTCATACTTTGGAATTTCAACTCCTTTAGGAAAAGGAGGCATCCATAGACTCTTATCGAATGGGAATGGACAAATTCTTTCCAGTATGAACTAGGTGGTAGGTTTGTCTTTATCCTTCATGATTTGAAGGATTTGGTCTTGCATACTTTGAAATTGTTTTTGTAACTTGGAGTTTTTGGTTTCTTCCTCTTGTGTGACAAGAATCTCCACATTGTAGTTCAAGGGAGACTTGGGCCCTTGATTGGCTAGTTCGAGAAGATATTTCTCTTTCTCTTCCTTTAGGAGAATCTCCATCATCTTGTAGAATTTTTTATTAGCACAAGAATCCATGATATCTACCTGGGTTATTTCCATCTCCTCATCATTAGGGGGGTCTTGATAATGGAATTTACCCCTGCTTTTAGAGTGATCATCACCTCTTCTATGTTCACCTGATTGATTGTGTTCTTCAATTTTTCTAGAATTCAAGTGTTTAGTGTGCAAAGATTTGATATGAGGAGGTTGAGTATCCTGAGGTGTTGTACCTATGGGAACTCTTGTTGTTTCAATAGTGTCAAGTTTAGGAAACAATTCTTCAGAATTTGTATGTTCTTTAAACAATGGATTTTGAACCCTACTGAAGTCTACTCAGAAAGAACATTGGACGTAAGGTCAAACAACAGGGGAGGAAGATTGAGATGATCCCTCACTAGAGGTAGCTAATCAGAACAAGGGTGAAGATCCTCTACTACACTCTAACTATATGATAAGCTTGGAATGACCTCTTCTTCAATTTCGAGGTCTACTTTGTCTAGTTACACATGGAAGGAATGCGCTACTACTTCGAGTTGTAACAGTCATAAAAAAATATTATACAAGGGGAGTGAACTAGGAAAATGCTTAGAAATATCTCAAGATAAATGCATGAGAGTTCCAAAAGGTGAAGGATACCAGACATGAGTTGTCAGAAACAAGGCTAGAATAGCCGAGAGTTGACTATCGCGTTGCAAGGTAAATAGATAAGAGACGAGACCAATTTAAGCAAGAATCATGTAATTATCAACCCAAGATATCAAATCATAGACTATATAGACAAGAAATAGGTAGATAGACCTCAAATTAAAACTAGATTGAGCAAAGTAACTCAGAATAGACATCAAACAACTCACTGTTTTAGCAATTTTGGGACACTTTTGCGCGAAGAAGTATATTCTCATGCAAAAGTTCTCATAGGCCCGCGTTATTTTTTGCAACTTGGCATGGAGAAAGAATGATCGGTGATAGAATAGGAAAGAAAATATTACAAGACTCATGCAAAGATTCTCACAGATAGAGGTGAAGAAGTATTTTCTCGTGTAAAAATTGGCAGAAAGCCAAGCAAAATTGTCTAGAAATAGACAATTGGAATGTTTTTTGAGACAAAAAATAGATTTCAAGACACAGTAAAGACTGTTCTCTGATAGATTACACAGTTTTAGAATAATAGTTTGTTATTTTGGATGTTGTAGAACTAGTTATCGACAAGCATAGATAGTCATTATACAAGCAGTAGTCGCAAACAATTCAACTGAGGACAAAGCAACTCAGAAGAATGAGGGAGTCTTTAAATAGTTTTAACATTGTAGATCTTGAAGATTTTCAAAAAGACACACGCTTATCCCTAGAAGTAAAATTGGTAGAGAAGACAAAATCCTTGCCCCACAACTTATGCACATACATTCACCTCACACAACAGTGTCACCCCCGAGAGGGCACCCGTGTTTTTGGTATTTCCAAGGAATAAATAGTATATGTTCAAAGGTTACCCTTGAAGCAGGGGCTAGTGTCATATACCACCTTCAAGCATCCAGGTGTATGCCTATGGTGAGAATCTATGGAAGAGAATTTTCCCTCCCCCTGCGCAAAGATTATGTCTCCTTTTGGAGGTGAACCAGGTAAGCATCTATCTATAAGGTATTTAGTAGGCTTCTGTTATTATTAATCTTCAGTGGCCTCGCAAGTGAGGTTGAGACATATAGCCACACCAACACCTAAAATATTACACCCTTGGGAAGCAAGGCTCAGAGCGGCACCACTCAGTACAACAAACAAGGCTTCCTTGAGATGTTCGACATCAAGAATCACAAGGAAGAGAATTAAAAAGGCTTTGGAGTCTTTTTCTCAACAAACTTGCTTTATTAGAGTGGGGTGGAGTCACCAACAAAAGGTGTTACCCACTTGGGTCATTCCTGGAGGTTGAACTTCTGGTAGGCCCGCTAAAGTTTAGACTCATACTTGGCTCAGTTTGGAGGGTCTAAGTTTATAATTCTCTCTAAAGGGGAAAAGAGCATACTCCTCTACCTTTTTGCCTTACCCAAAAACACTAAATAGGTTTATCATTGAGCTAAATTCTCTCTCAACAAAATTCAAGAGCTTCTATGTTTCTGATTCTCTCAAAGAGAGAAGAGCATACTCCCCTCACTAATGGACATGCTAATTGAATTGTTACCTTTCCTTGCTCCCCAAAGAGTCAATCCTATAGCAGCATCTAGGTCTCAGATTCATTCATGGGCATCACTTCCATATAATGAAGATCCTATTACCCTATTCTTCTATCAAGATACTTGAGATATTATTAACAAGGCCTTATTTAAAACTAT
The DNA here is from genome assembly GCA_018584345.1 of Thuja plicata. NCBI lineage: Eukaryota > Viridiplantae > Streptophyta > Pinopsida > Cupressales > Cupressaceae > Thuja > Thuja plicata. The sequence goes on along the minus strand of MU225287.1, from coordinate 1,759,609 downwards.
TTGAAGAAAGCATGAAAGAAAACATAATGTTTGAAGAATTTTTCAAGAGTGCTTTGACAAGCGTTCTCTGACACATGTCCTACAATCAAACCGTTAGTAAGTTTGCATAGTTATAAAAGGAATCTTTGTCATTACATCATGCAGACCATGTGTTAAGCTATTGCATAAATAAAAACTAGAAAGACAAAGTCAACAGCAAATAGAAATCATCAGTGGTTAGAAAATAGAATAATAAATCCACAAATTTTAAATCTTCTATTGTCAAAGTCCACATGAAGAAATGCCAAAAGCGGTGTGAAGAAAAACTTTGTATTGCACAATCTATTGTACAAAACTTTTCATGGTTAAGTGATAAAATTCACACGAAACTTTACTGCATAGCCATATGGACAGAAAATAGAATAATGAAAAGAAATACAGAATGAGGCACAAAATTGATTTTTGTCCCCACGGTGGGTGCCAAAAATGTGATAGATAAATGTGGCCTTGTTACCTAGCCATGCACTTCAACATGGTCATTATTGACCAGTCACATACAAGAATGGATATGAAATTATCCATCTTTCATGTCTATATGATTTGACTCGTTGCCTCCCATCTAGTTCCAGTTTTGGAATAAGCTCTCAGAATTGAGAGTCCAACAACCTAGACCAATACTAGAATGAAGGATTTAATCAAATATGCAATGCAATATTAATAAAGATAGCCTAGTTCATTCTAGAAATGAATGTGCAAAGACAAATTAATCTAAGAAATTGAATGTAAAACTAGATTAAACTACAAATGATTGCGAAGTTAATCTTAGAATGAACAATGATATAATAACTAAGATTGCTTGAAAAGAGTTTAACTATGCATGTTTAATCTAAATGATATTAAACTAACATGATATTAAGCTTATTGCAACAATTCTAAAATCCAAGCATTTAATTATAAAACTAGTGAATTTGAATTACAAGAATACATAATTCAAGACTAGTTTGAATGAGAGCTGAGAGAGTTCTTTTATAGACCTAGAGTCCATTCAGATTATAAAGTTTCCTTGGAGAGAAACAGTTAACTTATTGATAATCGGTTGAGAATAGAAAGTTTCTTTTGAGAGAAACAGTCAACTATTGCCTTTTTGAGTGAGTGAGTCAGTTAACTAATTTATTTCTCTTTTAAATCACAGTTAACTCAGAGTTTCTATTTCTGATTGGAGAGAAGATTTTGGAGAGAATATTTAATTAAATAAATAGAATATGATCTCATAAATGTATTTTCTCAATTATTGAACAATTAAATTCAATTATTGAAATGAGGATATTTATTTAATAATTAAATATTATTTAATTCCTTTTTGTGTGTTTTAGCTAAAAGGGGTGAATTTAATTTAATTAAATTGCTAGGACTTTATAATTAAATTAATTCGATCATTAGGTTTATTTAGCCAGGTAATTGATATTTTAGGAATTAAATATAATGTATGATTAATGCAGATTTAGGGTTTTCTACATTTGACACTCAGGTCAAGTAGAGTTAGTCAAAAATCAGAATTGCCTAGTACAATAGGACTTTGATGATTTAGAAGAATGAAAAATGCAACAAAATTGGTTAGGGTTGCATGATGCCAATTTTGGGGTGTTACAATGACAACTTGAGAGAAATCAATGTACTAAATCCTTCTACCAAAATTACAAATAGAAAGGGGGATAACAAGTCACCCATCTGCACACCTTGAGATGAAGAGAAGAAACCACTTGGGCTACCATTAGTTAGGACTTAAAATTTAGCCCCCTTAATGCATGACATAATCCACTATTCCTTTAATTAATTTAATTTCATCTTAATTCTAATTTTATTTTTAATTCCTCTAACTAAATTAATTTCTAAAAAATAATTTAATTTCACCTTATTTCCAATTAATTTTATCTTTCTCCAAAATTGAATTTTTAATTCTATTTAAATCCAAAATCTTTCTCAAAATCAAAAATATCATATTTATGAGCTCTTTTAATTTTCAAAATTACATAGATCTAAAAATTGTTGGAAACACTGAGAGGGGGGGTGAATCAATGTTTAACTATTTATTCTATTTTGGCAACTTTAAATATAAATCAAATATATATCACTTGAAGCTTAACACAAGAACACATAACACATGATATGATTACGGGGAAACCTTGCTCAGAGGAAAACCCTAGTGGGAATTAACACCCACAAATATTGCACTAGTATAATGAACCTGTTAAAGTTCCTTTACCCTATTAGGAGAAGTCTTTACAATGCAAGAAAAATGACCTAGTTAAAGGCCTGACCCTGTTAGGAGTCTTTTATAAACAACCCTATTAGGGGTGAGGAATCACTATCCAAGAGCTCACTCCTAAATAAGAAAGAAGGCTACAACATCCTGAGAATAGATATGCACTATATCCAATAGTGAACTGTTGTATATGACATAGATGTCAGATCAGTTTCGGTTATGCACTTATGCTCTTATATTATTTAAGGGTTGTTTCTCATACTGACATCTTTATACTATTCTTTTATATCTCTTCTCTGCATCTTTCTTCGACACTTGTAATATACCTTTACATTGCATATATATATATATATATATATATATATATGTTTATGCCTGAATAGATGCGACTATAAACAAGACCTTAGTCAGCCCAAAAAAAACATTCACAATCCTTTTAAATAAATTGGATTAAGCATTTTTACAATAATGTTTAATACATGATTACAAACCTATTACAATAGGCACTTAGCCTTTACACAACAAAAGATTACACGCTAATCAAAAACCTGAAGTCAGCTTCATACTCTGTATTATGAACTGCTAGTGTACCTATTCTTTCTGTAACTTATCCGTACTAACATTTTGTACCATGTGTGTATAGGGTAAGCATAAAAAAATATCATAGAGCTTATTTTTGAAGGTTCTTAGTCTGAATCGGTCATACACACATGCGCTGGTGCTCAGATCATCTGTGTATCTCTATTTTGTCATCTTCTATACTTAGTCAATTTCCACTACAAATTTTGCTATCAAAACTTCATATGACTTTGTTTCCATAATTAGAACAAAAAATAATTCATATACTCCTTGGGATTCAACTTTCCAATAATCTCCCCCTTTGTCATTAATGGCAACAAAGGAATGTGGCCAAGTTACTCAAAATTAACAAACAACAAAAACTGTATATTATCTTCTTTTAACATATACTATATCATATTTCTTTGTATATATACAATACTCCCCATACATAATTTACTCCCCCTTTGAAATTAATGACAAAGGTGTCAAAATTGTAAGTCTCTATATACTTACTCCATGTATACATATGGATAGGCTATCTGCAGATTCTTGATCTCTTGCTGCCAGAATGCCTTTAGTGCATCAATTGTTTGTAGATGGGCACATAAGGCATATGTAAGATTTTCCATCTTTGTCAAATCCATGCTAGGTCCTTGAGCATAGGTAGCAATGGTTGCATCAATCTTTTTAATGTTCTCATCCATAACTGCTAAGGAGGGCGCAAGTGCATTTCTCAGTTGAGTCTTCCTGATCCTTATCTTACTGATCTCAATTTTAGATTTTTCTATCTTGTCTAACTGACCTTGATAGATATTGTTGTAGATGTTTATGTCTTGGGATGATGTTTCAACTGATTGTCTTATGTTATCAACAAAGATATCTGCCTCTTCTATCTTTTTAATATGTTCAGAGGTGAGTTTACCTCTGTCCATGCAATTTGCTATAACCTTTCTGCCTTTTGATGCCAACTCTTTCAACATTGTCTAACCAATCTTTAATGAATTTAAATCTAAGGAAAAATTCTTTATTAGTTCATTTAATCTTTCCTTTTTATACTCATCTTCTACAATTCTAGTAGCTGAGTCTACTAAACTTGTAAAGTGTGATTTGAAGCTTGTTAGGATTCTATCTACATCATCAACTAATTGAATTTTAGCCACTTTCTTGTCTGGAGGCACTAGGTCATTCAGAATGTTCACTGATTCCAAAAAGAGAGGGTTTCTCATAACTTGTTTCTCTTTGGCTTTTTCCATGGCTAGGACACTGATCTTGATCAAGTCTTCTTCTCCCCATGCATCCAGACTTGTTGAGTCATGAGTTAAGCTTGACAACAATGAAGTTGATGGTTGAATGGATGGTGTGTATATAGTATTCTAACTAGTATCCATGCATTCACTTTTTACTAGAATCTCCATGACTGGTGTCTCATTAGTTTTATTATCTTCCTCTTTATTCAAGTCTGTTGAATCTTTAGAGGGAAATTCATCTTGTTGTAAAGATGTGTCATCAGTGCATACCTCCTTTGTCTCTTCAATGCTTACAAATGCTTTTTCAACTTTGTCCATATCATTGTCAGAGGCGGTCATAGATATCTTGATATCATCAATCACTATAGTATCTCCTGAATCTTTTATTGTATTAGAAGCTATTGAAACTGAGGGTGCTAAAACCTATGGACCTATCTTAGGTGCATTTTGAATCACTGGTTATGTAACCTTTTTGGGAGGAATTGGAGTTACCTTTGTTGTAGGCACCGTTGAAGGATACATATGTCTATCCAGAAATACCCACTCAAAATCTTTTTGAATCTCTTTACTAACCAAATCATACTCTTTTTTCAAGATATGAAGTGGTCTAGTTTTGGTTTTGAGATGAGGTTTAACTAAGTCCAATAGTATAGCTTTCTCATCATGCGAGCAGATAGGGAGAAGACTATCTAATGTTTCTTCTCTTATCCTCGTATCATCTTCAATTGCTTGCCTTTGTAATATGTCCAGTATGTTCCATAGTTTGTCTGGTATAACTATCTTGAGTTCCAATACTAGCTTCTTCAACTTAATCATATGAGATATAATAATTGAATGAATTTCTAATTTGTCTATCTCTTGATACTTATCATAGACATTCTTGATAGATTCTAGTCTGCCTTCATTAACAATTATATTCTTTATGACTGTTAGACTGGGCCTGAATCCTACCTTAGGAGGGGCTTGTGTGTTCTTTACCTTGCTCCTTGTGGTCCTTGAGGATGGATGACTTGTAGGAACTTGCTTCTTCCTTCTGGTTAACTTGCTGGGTATAGAAGGTGGAGAAGATTCTAGATAAATGGTGGTTGATGGCGCAGATGTATCTTTATTTGATTTCTTCTTCTTCTTCTTAGGCATATTATCATATTTTTCCATTTTTACTTCTGTGGGAGTTTTCTCAAGTTCTTTGGCTATCTTAGCTTCCCTAGCTCTATCAAGGTCTTCTTGTGTAATACCATGAATTTTTAGGATATTTGAAGTAATCCTTGATGCCTTTCTCTTGTTGTCTGCACTGTACAAGATAAAATCAACTTGATTTGTCTTTTCTTTGTAAGTACCCCATCTTGGTTCATTGGTATCCTTGGGAATAGATAGGAGGACTTGTGCATAACCTTCCAAAACATGTTCTTCAACTTCATAACTAAGAGGGTGAATCCATTTTGTTCTAGGCTCAACTGCGTCCATGCAAGTACAATCAGTCTCCACCATGAAGCATATGGTTTATTTGTATTTCTCAACTATCTTCTTAGGTATCCTAAACCTCTTATGCATCTTAATCCTAAATTTGTTGATATCCATGTCCATAGAGTCCTTCACGCTGCTCTCTGATGTAGCCTTGAATGATATCTGGGACATAGTAGGTTTACTCTTGTCTAGGTAAAGATTGGCAACTTTACCTACTATGTGGAAGTATAGATAGATGATTAATGAGCCAAGCCTGAATATCTTTCTCTTTTCATGCTTAATAGCTTGAATATTCTCAATCAATTGTGCGCACAATAGTTCACATAGCTTTTACTATGTGTTATCTCTCACCATCCTTATTGCTGCCAGAATTGTTGCTGAGGACACACTATTTAGTCTGCTTTCCTACTGAAACTTGTATCCAAGTTTCATAGTGAGTATTTTGATATCATCCTCCTTAATAGGATCAACTGTCATACCGTGCCTATCACTTCTTGATAAACATGCTTGTTCAACCTGCTTCTTAACATCCTTACCAGTAGGAAGAACTGGTCCAGTTTTGCAAAGTCCAGTCATTTCATGAATTAGGTCTGTAGTGATGCAGATAGGAACCTCACCAATCCAATATAGGTCATCATGTATCCTGCTCAATAATATTTTCACCCATTCTGGCTCGTAAAACTCATGTGCATTAGAGTACTCAAAGATAGGGTTATCAGTGAGATGTGTGTATTCTTCCTTGAATGAATAGTCTGGTTTCATCATTGAGGCCATGAGAGTAGGAATATTTTTATCTCCAAATGTTTCCTTTTTACAGTATATGTACATGTGAATGTCTTCTACATGCATGACTCCTAGCGGAGTCTTAGAAAATGCTCCTTCTACATCATCTAGTATGGACTTGAAGGGATGCATCTTAAACACAAATATTTTCTTTTCAGTAATTTCGAATACAATTGGAGTGGCCACACTTACTTGTTGCTTGGATAAATAGGGTTTCACAGAAATTCGAAATGACGTGACTGCTAGGGTTCTATTTCAACTTGCAATCTATTCACAAACTGATCAAATCGATACCTTTGAATGCTTTGATGCTTAGTTCTCCTATGCTCTACAAATTTTATGATCTCAGATGTAAAAAATGAGAATAACCAATCAATCCACCGATTTATATAAATTTTTTCTACATTTAATGTTGTAAGTGCTTTTACTGAGACTTTCAAACTTTATTCATAATGTAGTAGAGACAATGCGTGAATGCATACTGCATTTATTTGTTATCACTGACATGAATTCAAAGGCGCATACTCAAAGATGAGTATACCAACCACACAGGGGTTTAGAGCTAGAATAGCTCCCCCTAAGACCTTGAGGGTCAACTATCTAGAAGTAGAAGGTGTATCCACTGAGGATGCTTCTACTACCTTGTTCTCTTCATTATCTTTCTTTACTTCAACCCAAATTTTATCTAAATTAGCTTTAGCTTGCACAAACTTAACTTCTCCTGATTCTTCAAATAAAGACTTTTTAGGATTCTCTTGTCTTTGTGTTCTTGACCTTAAAAACTTTGAGATGTGTCCATATTTTCCACATGAATGATAGATGATAGGAGGTCTGATGTTATTCTTCATCATGCTACATTGTTTAGTTGTGTGCCCATTATAATTACATATCTGACATGTAATATTCTACAATTTTCTTCGATGTTTATTTCTCTGATTATATTGAGCCTGATTCCTTTGGTTCAGTTGTGACTAATTTCTTTGATTTGTCCTGCAATAAATAGCCATGTGACCAAAATTGCTACAGGAGTAACAATAACCATTAAAAGGTCTTACTTCTTTACAATCTCTTTCCAAGTGTCCATGTTTGTTACAAGCATAGAAAGTTCTATTGACTTGCTTGAGTTCATCTTTAGGTGGTTCAGTTTTAGTCTTTGTAATGTTCTCCTCTTTCCTTGCTTCTGTAGATGCTTCTTGTGCTTTCTTTGTTTCTTGTATTGAATTGATTTCAGTTTGAGCTATACTATATCCCATACTAGTGGTATCACCTTTAAGTTTCTATGCATAGAGATGTGATTGAATTAGATCATAACTTGTGTGTAATTTATCAATCTTGTCTTTTTCTCCTGATAATTTAGATTCAATCTTATTCTTGATGTTTTCCAATTCCAATATTTTCATATTGGCTTGCATGAGTTCTTCATCTAACTGTTTATTTTCTTTGTTCTTCTCTTCAATAGCTATTAGGATATCAGTTAACTGATCATTCAATTCCTCTATCTTATCCTTTAAAGATAAGTTTTCTTCATTTATTTTCTTGACCATTTACCCAAATCATTTGTAGAGCAATCTTTCAAATCTTTTCTTAAATTTTTGATAAGAATTTGTGAGCCATCAACTTTTGGTTTAAGTTCCTCATTTTCTTTCTCAAATCTGTCTAGATCTTTAAGGGCTACTTCAAGATTCTTTTTCAAATGTTTTTCTTCTACTAAATCCATGATCTCCTCAAGTGGTTAAACTTTCTTACAAAGGACCAAAGCTCTGATACCAATTGTTAGAAACACTGAGAGGGGGGGGTGAATCAGTGTTTAACTATTTATTTTATTTCAGTAACTTTAAACATAAATAAAATATATATCACTTGAAGCTTAACACAAGAACACATAGCACATGATATGATTACAGGGAAACCTTGATCAGAGGAAAACCCTGGTGGGAATTAGTACCCACAAATATTGCACTAGTATAATGAACTTGTTAAAGTTCCTTTTCCCTGTTAGGAGCAGTCTTTACAATGCAAGTATAATGACCTAGTTAAAGGCCTGACCATGTTAGGATTATTTTACAAACAACCCTATTAGGGGTGAGGACTCACTATCCAAGAGCCCACTGCTCAATAAGAAAGAAGGCTACAACCTCTTGAAAATAGATATGCATTATATCCAAAAGTGAACTGTTGTATATGACACAGATGTCTGATCAGTTCTGGTTATGTGCTTATGGTCTTATCTTCTTTAAGGGCTCTTTCTCATACTAACATCTTTATAGTGTTATTTTATATCTCTTCTCTGCATCTTTCTTTGACACTTGTAATATACCTTTACATTACATATATTTATGTTTATGCTGAATAGACGTGACTATAAACAAGACCTTAGTCGGCCCAAAAATAACATTCACAATGCTTCCAAAAAAATTGGCTTAAGCATGTTTACAATAATGTTTAATAAATTATTACAAACTTATTACAATAGGCACTTAGCCTTTACACAAAAAAATATTACACGCTAATCAAAAACCTAAAGTCAACTTCATACTCTATATTCTGAATTGCTAGTGTACTTGTTCTTTCTGTAACTTATTCGTACTGGCATTCCGTACCATGGGTGTATAGGGTAACCATAAAAACATATCATATAGCTTATTTCTAAAGGCACTTAGTCTGAATCAGTCGTACACATGTGCATTGGTGCTCTGATCATCTGTTTATCTTTGTTTGGTCTTGTCTTCTATACTTAGTCAATTTCCACTACAAAGTTTGCTGTCAAAACTTCATATGACTTTGTTGCATAAATCTAAAAATTAAAAATCAATTATTAATTACAAATCTCAAAATGTATAAATCCAAAAATAAAAAATAATTTCTAATTTTGATTTCCTAAAATGCATAAATCCACAAAATGCAAGTTTCTAGATTGAATAAATAAAAAAATGCAATAAATCTCCAAAGTATCCCAATTTTAGATTTCTAGAAATTTAATCATAAAAATCTCCTAAACTGCATTTGTTGGAAACTAATATTCTCCAAAATCCTAAAAATCTCCTAAAATGCATTTTAAATCCAAAATTTATTGTATCTCAATTTGGCACTTTTGGAAATTTATATCTTCAAAATTTAAAAATCTTCTAATTTCTATCTTCTCATCATTTTCCTAAATCAACTCATGTCTTTTGAGTTCAAAATGGAAATAAATCTCTTGCAACCAAGAAATTTCCCAAAATCTTCCAATCTATAATTATCACAGCCACTCATTCTGATTTTCTGAATTCATTCTTGACCATTCATCCAATTCCAAAAATCTATATAAAACCCCCTCATTGTCATTTGAAAGATCCCAACTTTGAATATAATCTCACTTAAGTAGTTTTTTTTTATCTTATTTTATGCAATCAAGTTATCATAATCATATTTTCTCAAATATCTAAGTGAGGATGTTGCAGGAATGAACACTGAATGTCATCAATCTGAAACCCCAACAGAGTGCAGAGAAGTAATAGAAGTAGATAAGTGTAGAAAAGAGATATTTGTTTCATTTGAGTTATTTATTTCATTTCTTTACTTATTGATTACATCCTATTATTTGTAGGGTTTAATTATTATTGGTAGTCTGACTTCTTTAATAGTTTGGTGCTACTAATATGTTTCCTTGAGCTTGCATAAATTCCCCTACAATAGGGTTGGCTAAAGAAATATAAACAAAATATATAAAAAGTAGCATATCGTGGGGAAAGCACATCATGATATACAAACACAAAATAATCCACCGTACAAGGGGAGATAGTCAAGCATATTTCCTGCTCCCCCTATCTTAGCCTATATAATTTAGGGAAGGTGGGTAATATGCAAGAGGAGCAACATAAAGCATGGAAGATGGAGCCATCACAAGTTTTAAAAAAGGACCATTCTCTAAGGATGAGTCACTTTGCTTCTCACTAGGAGAAAGAGATATATGTTTTGTAAATCTAGTAGGTAAATAATGATTAATATCAATAACCTCATAAATATCATCAAAATCATCAACATTAACACCATTTGAATTAGGAACATGGAAATCATCATCATTAAGAGTATCTTCTTCATCAAAACTTATCAAAAGGATCTCTAATCCAAATAGAATCATCATGTTTGTTCAATCCTCCCTCACTCAGATGAGTAGCTTGAGGATTTTCAGTCATGAGTTAGTAAACCAGCCAAAACTTGAACCGAGATTGGAATAAATATTCAATTTCCTCTTTTACAATGAACTTCCTCCATTGGGCTATGTGTGGGATGATCAAAGGGAATCAAAGCATCAAAATATGTCTTAGGGGAGGAAATGTTTTAGGAAGCATGCTCACGAGCTCTAGCACAACATTTATTATTTTGGTCATGAGCACAATGGTTATGTTTGATTTTTTTTTAAGATTTGGGTTGGTTTAGGATCAACAACATTGGGTCCTTTAATTTTTAGGGGGAAGAACAAAAGACACCACACTAGGTTGAGAGAGAGTAGCTACAAAATGTTTATAAGATATAGGAGGTGAAACTAAAGTGTAAATTGGAGGTGTGGAAGGTGTACAAAGAAGTCCAGGTCCAAGGAAAGAAGATGGAACAACCTTAGGATCACTGAGCTCGCAAATATTTTTAATTTTCAGTTTTTGGTAGGATAGAAAATAGTTATCTTTGTGAGGTTTGATAGGTTGAGGAATGGAAGGACAAATTAAATCAAGTTCAAAGTTCCCTCAATGAACTGAATGTTGATAGAGACTATGATTAATGATGATGATTTATCCATGAAGGGTAAATTTCAAGAACTTATGGATATGAGAGACTATATCTTATATGGAAGTGAGACAACACAGAGAAATTCAAACTTGAAACTAGTCAAAAGTTAAGATGACAATAAATGTGACATCTAAGGTTTTGTTACCAACTTCTACAAGAAAAGTAATGGAACTATGAGTAAGACAAGTGAAACAATGGAAATTTTTAATCATCACATTAGATGGGTCATATAAATCTTGTTGGAGTTTTCTAGTGTAAATATGTTCTTCAATTATAATACTCACTAGGAAATTAGGATCTATAAGAACTCCATGAGAAGGAAGAGCATTAATTTGTGCAAGGATCACTGAGCTCTCAAAGGAGATGTAACAACCTTAGGATCAGTGAGCTCGCAAATATTTTTCATTTTCAGTTTTTGGTAGGATAGAAAATAGTTATCTTTGTGAGGTTTGATAGGTTGAGGCATGGAAGGACAAAATAAGTCAAGTTCAAAGTTCCCTCAATGAACTAAAGGCTGATAGAGACTATGATTAATGATGATGATTTCTCCATGAAGGGTAAATTTCAATAACTTATGAATATGAGAAACTATAGCTTTTATGGAAGTGAGACAACACAGACAAATTCAAACTTGAAACTAGTCAAAAGTTAAGATGACAATAAAGGTGACATCTAAAGTTTTGTTACCAACTTCTACAAGAAAAGTAATGGAACCATGAGTAGGAAAAGTGAAACAATGGAAATTTTTAATCATCACACTAGATGGGTCATATATATCTTGTTAGATTTTTCTAGTGTAAATATGTTCTTCAATTATAATACTCACTAGGAAATTAGGATCTATAAGAACTCCATGAGAAGGAAGACCATTAATTTGTGCAGCAATATAAAGAGGACCATCAAGTTACCATTCATTTGTGAAGGAATATAAAGAGGACCATTAATTTTTTCAAGTTTGGGTTTAGGTTTTAGATTGATCTATAAGGTTGAAAACATTATTGGCCTTGGTACACTCAGGTTAGCTCTCAATGGTAGGAGAGTCAACAACTTGAGTGGAAGAGGAAGGAAAAGACTCAATGATATTGCCAAAATGGGAACGTAATGATTGGTATAAAATTTTAATAGATATATCATTAAAATCAATGAGGTCTTCAGCAATAGATTTCAAATGGAAACACTTTTTAGTATCGTGACCACATTGACAATGGTATTGGGAAAAAGATTTGAGATCAAAGTTTTTGTTGGATTGTTTGGAAGGATCAATTGGCTTAGTGGAAGGAAGTTTTAAGATATTAACATAAACAAACTTCAACATCACATTATGAAAATATTTAGAAAGAGGTATTAAATTACGGTCTAAAGTAAGATGACAAAGGAGCCGCACATTTAGACACTAGTGTCACTTACATATCAACATTGTTTGATGAATTATTGATCTTAATGAATCATTTTAGTTTTTGAAAGTTTTGGAATGATTGAGATGTGACATCACTCTTATCAATCAGAGTCATTGGAGGAGTGTTCTCAAATTGACACACTTGAAGCTAATAATTATGAAGAATTATACATAATTGAGTAAAGGAAGAGAATTCAGAAAGAAATATCTTATCCCTAATGTCTTTTTGTAAATTTGATGTAGTCAAGGACAGTGGGAACTCAAGGAGTTCAAACTAATACTTGTAGAAAGAGTCACACAAAAAAAGCCAACAAAATAAAAAATGGATGAATGCAAGATTAGCTTCCTTATTGTCATACAATCAGTTATAAGAGTCTACTGCAAGAAACAATACATTCCATGCATATAGGCCTAATTAGAACCTTTACTAGGTTATCTTTTTATACGATCTACAATCAACTACCACTACATGAACCTTCTAAAGGTAATTTATTTTGTCTGATCTCTAGACTAGATCTCCACAGGTGCTAAGGTTCTATTTTGTTTTTTCCAATTCAAGAAATCAACTACAAGAGTATTTAAAGCCTCTGCAAGCATCAAGCTGGCCCAAAAATATTACATTTCTCAATGAAAATAAAACTTATTACAACATATAGGTTAGGACCCAAATCATAAGGATCTCCTTCCAATGAATGGAAGATTAATCAAAATCCCTCAAGTAGGTCAATACAAATGTAACATCATCAAGAAATAAGCCATTAAGCTTCATCGAACGAGAAAATCCTTAGCATGATCAGAAAATACAAACTGGTCAGAAAACATGAAGAATAATATAGTCCCACCAAGAATCTACAAGGTCACAAATGTGAAGCAACCAAATCAAGCGTGAACCTAGGAGAAGGTTCATGGTGATGCCACAAACATGCAGAAAGGTTCACAACTGCAAAGAATACAAACTGACCGAATGCAGAAAGAAAATCAGAGACTGATCTAACAGGAATATAGAAAAAATATATTTTTGGTTGATGCAAGGTTACCAAGCTCCCAAGATGCTCCTACATCAGACACCCAAAGATATTTGAAAATTGAGCCTCTCAATTTTTGGGGCCCAAAGGAATACCAAAATGGTTAACCTCAGCATGAGAAATCCATGAAGAATCCTCAACTGGTCTATCTTTCCACTTGACAAGAAACTCCATATACTTCCTTCCTCTTTTAATTTTGCCAACTCTGTTATCCAAAAACTTCTCTATCTAATCCATCTAAAGTTTAGGATATTGTTGTTCAACAGTTGATCCATCACTATTACCAAAATTGGATTCATGATACTCATAGAAATATGCAACATTTAATATAGGTGATATATCCATGTCTTCTAGTAACTCTACTTCAAATGCATTTCCTGAATCAAATTTCCTCAAAATCTTACAAGGTCCAAATTTATTCATTCTCAACATTTTATAAGTCCAAAAAGGAAATCTACCCTTCTGCAAGTACACCATGACTTCATCTCCTACCATAAATTACTTATGTCTTTGCTTCATTTCTTCTCTCTCCTTATAGGTTTGATTCATTTTATCCAAATATTGCCTAACTACATCATGTAATTACTTCATAACCTATAAAAATTATTATCCCTCAACAATCTTCTTAACATCATGACTAATATCCCTAAATTTTATTACTCCTTTAGGTTTAAAACTAGTAACTATCTCAAATGGTATCTTCCCTGTGCTTCTATTTACTGAACTGTTATATGAAATAATTTCTTGATGCAAGAATAAATCCCAAATCCTTGTCTTTTCTCCAAGAAAAAATCTTAACAAATTCCCTAAAATCCTACTCACAACCTCAGTCTCCCCATCGATTTGTGGATGAAAAGTAAAACTGTACTTCAAATCATTCTTCATCCTCTTTCAAAGTATGCTCCAAAAATAACCAACAAGCTTACTATTCTTGTCTGAAACTATGCTTTTAGGTAATCCATGTAACCTCACAATCTCCTTGAAAAATAGGTATTATACATGCACTACATTTGTATTCTTCCTACAAGGTATGAAATGTGTCATCTTAGAAAATCTATCTACAAGCTCACAAAGATTGAATCATGATATCTCTGTGTCTTTGGAAAACCAAGTACAAAATCCATATTGATATCTTCCCAAGGTTTGGTTGGCATTGTCAAAGGGGTATAGAATCCCACATTCTGACTTCTTCCTTTTGCAACTTGACACACTTTACAATAGAGAACAAAATTTTGCACATCTTTCTAAACTTATGGCCAAAAGTAGTTTTCACTTACCAAAGCTACTGTTCTATCAATGCCAAAATATCCTACCGATCCTCCACTATGATTTTATTTAATGAGATTATCTCTCATAGAACTTCTAGGTATGAACAACTAACTTCCTTTGAACAACATACCATATTGAATAAATTAATCCAACCACTTACTTTGGTTTACAAAAATAGGCTCTCTACAATCTTTCCAAGGTTTGGTGAAGTATAGTTCATCCTCATACAATACTTTTAGTTCCTCAAATCCCATACTGCAATCTTCATTTTAGTCAACAATATCCTCCTCCTAGTCAAGGCATCAAAAACTCTATTTAATACACCACTTTTATGTTTCAACACAAATCTATAACTCTGAAAAAAATTCAACCCATCTCATATGTCTCAGATTTAACTTACCTTGGACGTCTAAGTACTTCAATGCTTAATGATCTGTATACAATATGAATTCCCTAGGAAATAATTAATGTCTCTATTTCTTAAATTCTTGTATTATGGCATAAAATTCATGACCATACACTAAATACCTTCTTTTACCATCATTCAACTTTTACAAAAATATACAATAGGTCTCCCTTCTTGACTCAAGATAGCTCCAATTGCATTTCCACTAGCATCACAATCTACTTGGAATACCTTATTGAAATGAGGTAAAGGTAAGACATGTTGTTTTGTCACCTTCCTCTTTAGAAATTCAAAAATATTTTTTGCTCCATGTGTCCACTTGAATTCCTTCCAATCAGCCCTCATGGTCTCAATCATCGGTCAACAAATTGAATTGAAGTTTCTAACGAACTTTCAATAAAAAATAGCCAACTCATGAAATGATTTTACTTGTCCAGCATTCTTCGGTGTAGGCCATTCAAAAATTGTTTTCATCATCTTAGGATCCATCTTCAATCCTTCAACAAATATCACAAATCAAAATTATACTAATTCATCTTTCATGAAAGTACACTTCTTGAGGTTTATTAGCAACTTATCTTCCCTTAACCTCTTCAATAATTTCTTAACATTTAACAAATGATCTTCTTTTCTCTTGCCAAAAATAAAAATATTATCCAGATACAAACTGAAAAACTGATTTAAGAATTTATTCAGGACTTTATTCATTAACCTCATGAAAGTACTATGTGCGTTATTCAATCCAGAAGGCATTACCAACCATTCATTTGTCTTGAATGCAGTCTTCCACTTATCACCTTCCTTGATTCTAGTATGATAATATCCACTCTTCAAATATATATTAGTGAAATATCTAGCTCCACTCAAACAATCTATCAAAACAACCATCCTTGATAAAGGAAACCAATACTTGATTGTGATTTGGTTGATGACTCTTGAATTGGTACACATCCTCCATTTTGCATTTTTCTTTGGTGCTAACACTGCAAGTACTCCACACAAACTCATACTTTCTCTGATTGAACCTCACTACAAAAAATATATTACTTGCCTACTGAGTTATTCATTCTCTTCTAGTGTCATCTAATATGCTTCCTTGTTAGGAAAACTAGCTCTTGGTATCAAATCAATACAATGGCTAATAATTCTTACAGGTGGTAATCCATCACAAACATTGTCCAATACAATGTTTGCATACTCACTCAACAATCATGTGATTTCTGCCAAATGTTCTTCTATCAGTAAAATCTCCTTTACCTCCTTGGGTACTAAATAAAAACATATGTTATCATGCATAATGCCATCTAAGAAATTCTTTCCATCCACTAATAAAATTATTGCACTGGTACATACTTCACTCTTAAGGGGTTCTTCCAGTGGTAACAAATTCTACTTCATTCTATTAGAAACAATGGTATACACATTCTTTCTACCATCATACTACCATGGTCTACCTAACAAGATATAACATAAATCCATAGGCATATTATCACATAAAACCTCATCATAATATTTACCAATCTTGAATTTAACTAGGCACTATTTGGTTACTAGTGCCTTATGTTCATCTTGAATCTACACAATTTAATAGGGCTTGGAATGTTTTAATCATTACAACTTCAATTTGTTAACCAACTCCTCCGAGGTGAGATTACCAAATCTGCCACTATCTATGACAACTTTCCAAACCTTATCTTATACCTTACATCTTGTTCAGAACAAATTCTTCCTCTGCAACGGTTCCATATCTTTCTCTCCTTAGTATAGGGTTCTCCAAATTATCAAGTTTTCTCCATCCTTTGCTTGGTCATTGTTTACCAATCCAGTGGACTCCTTATCCTTGAAGGTTTTTTCCCTACTAATTTTTTCCTTCTTCTCAGAGTTTCCTTGTTTTCATTCAAAGGCTCGGTGTCCCAGTTCAACATATTTGAAACAAGTGTCATTAAACTTATTTCTATCGAAGCTACTATGTCCTTCAATACAATAGGAACTTCTGTGATTTATTTAGTAGCATTCATCATCCTTAACTTCTTAATCTCTTTTTCCCTGATTTGCTGAAGATCTACTTCCTCCATAGTTGGACTTGGATCTGCCTCTCTGAAACTTTCCTTATCTACCTCTTTTCCTTTGTTCATTCCTTCAGTTCAAATTTTCTTCAGCCTTCAAAGCCCACTTGTAAGCTTCTTCCACACTCCAAATATGTGTCAGATTGATTTTGTCCTGTAATGACACCTGTAAACCATTTAGGTAATGAGAAACTTGTTCAACTTCATAATCTACTTGCTTGGATCTAATTTTTAGCTTGTAAAAATCCTCGGTATAACCTTTAACACTTAATTCCTTCTGCTTCAAGTTTTGTAGCTTTTAAAATAGATTCACTTGATAATCTTTAGTAAAAAAATTAGCCTTTAATTTATTCACCATTCTATCCCAAGATTTGATCTTGTCTTTACCTCTTCTCTATCGATCTATCTACAAGTGTTCCCACCATAAGGATGCATGCCCTTTTAACTTAGTGATAGCATATTTTACCTTCCTTTCCTCACTAGTTCCTTCAAAATCAAAGTATTTTTTCATCTATGCTATCCAATCTATCAACTCATCAAGATCTAGGTGACCATGATAATTTGGTGGATTAAAATGAGGTCTCTTGTTTAAATTGGTTAAATCCTTGATGAACCTATCTTCCTCTTGAGTCAAATCCATTTGTTCCTCATTATCCAATCATTCCCTTGTCTTTTTTTTTTCATCTCCTTATTCATCACTTATATATTCAATGTTTTGTCCTCTCCTCTGAGTTGTTACAACTGCTTCGAATCTAGCAGCAATTTGTGTCAACATATCCAAGACAGTTGGATCTGCATTCCCATCTTCAAAATCTCTAGCAGTTGTAGGTCAGGTCCTCTCTTCCGCCACCCCATAATAAAACCCTAGGTTGCAAAAAATTTTGTTAATACCACTTGATGTAATCAAGGACAGTGGGAACTCAAGGAGTTCAAAATAATCCTTGTAGCCGTATTCACACAATAGAATCCAATAAAAGAAACAATGGATGAAGGAAAGATCATATTCCTTATTATCATACAATCAGTTACAAGAGTCTAGTGTAATCGATAATACATTCCAGGCCTAAAGGCTTGATTGGAACATTCATTAGGTTATCATTTATGTAATATTCAATCAACTAAAACTACATGATCCTTCTAAAGGTACTTTCTTTCGTCTGATCTCTGGACTAGATCTCTACAGGTGCTAAGGTTCTATTATGTTCTATACGATCCAAGAAATCAATTACAAGATTATTTAAATCCTTTGAAAGAATTAGGTCATCCCATAAATATTATATTTCTCAATGAAAAGAAAACATATTATAAAATATAGGTTAGGACCCAAATAATAAGGATCTCCTTCCAATGAATGGAACATTAATTGTGATCCCTCAAGTAGGTCAACCACAAATTTAACATCATCAAGAAATGAGGTGTTAAGATTCACTGATTGGGAAAATCCTTCACGCAATTGGAAAACACAAACAGGCTAGAAAATATGAATAACATTATAGTCCCACCAAGAATCTGCAAGATCACAAATGGGAAGAGACCAAATGAAGTGCAAACCTAGGAGAAGGTTCACGACAATGCCACAAACACGTAGAAAGGTTTGGAACTTTAAAGAATCCAAACTAAGTGAATGCATAAAAAAAATCAGAGATTGATATAAGAGGAAAACAAATATTTTTAGTTGATGCAAGATTTCCAAGATCTGAAGATTCTCTTGCATAAAAATTGGAAATGAAATAATGTTGAATATCAACATCAAGCACAAGATAAGAAATATGAGCATGCAAATTCTTAAATGTACAAATGAAATCAGTCACTTTTTCTTTAACACCTTGTTGACAATACATTAAATCAATCAAAGAGATCTTAGAACTATTATTATTTTGAAATTATTGAAGGAAATTATTAGCAAGCTTTTGGAAGGGATCAATGTAATAAGGAGTTAAAGAACAATACCATTGCAAGGCCTTAAATAAAAGGGTTCTAGTAAACAGTTTATCCATGAACCTTTGATCATGAGAAAATTCACTACAAAATGTTTGAAAGGTCTTGACATGAGTCAAAGATGTCATGCCCAAAACTTGGGCAAAAACACACAATCAAAAATTTTAAAACACGTGAAAGGTTAACCAAACTACCTCAAAGGTAATCAAGTGCACGCAAAATGGTGTAGAAGGTAAAGATTAACATAAAGAATTAAAGCTTTGAAGATAAATCAAGGGTCCAAACAAAAGAGGGTTAACCAAGTTTGACCATGCTACCTACAAATCAAAATATGCAGAATAACTTACAGAATCCATTCTACCAGGGTCCCTAAGCTACACACTTCGATGAGCACGCAAATCAAGTCAGTTGACCAGAAGTCAACTATACTCTGAATTATATGAAAGGAAGTCTCTAGGGCCCGCTAAGCCCGTAGGAAGGCTCATGCATGAAAATCAAGATAGTTGACCCAAAAGTCAACCTGAGTTGACCAAAAAGTTGACCATCTCCAAAAGGTGTGAAATTGAAACCCTAGGTTCCAAGGGGTACAGGGAACACCTGGAACAAAAATTGGGATGCTCAGAAAAGGTTTGACCATGGTTGACCAAAATTCAACCATGCACGATGTTGGTCAAAAGTAGCGATAAAATCCTTAGGCAAGGAAACGTGATGATGAGGAGTTGTCTACACACACTAGTCGACTCAAAAAGTCACCAAGTCTTTTAACTTAAAATGAAAATTTTTAATTAAATAAATTATGCTTAGACCTATCATTAAATAAATAATATCCCCTATGAAAATCGAAAGTCCAACGTTTAACATAACTAACATTCTTTAATGTTAAATCAATCATAAACTGAATCTTTAAAATATTTTATAAAATAAAATCTAAACATAAATCAAAATTTTAAAACTATATTAAGATCCTTTTAGAAAGATATATATTTTAATAATTACCAACTTAAATCAAATCTAATCTAGCTAACAAAGCCTAATTTAAATCTAAGAAAATTGAATCCATTTAAATCATATCTATAATCTAAACATAAATTATGCATTTAAAACAAAATCAAATCTAATATAATAACATCTATAAAATGAATTCTATAATTACTATTAAGTCAGATCTATAATCATTATGAAGTCAAATCTATAATCACTATTAATTCAAATCTATTAATGCATTTATTCTATAAATAAATATAATCTTATTATATTCCAATGAAATCATACCTATATAACATCTATACTAAAATGTCATATTTTTAACCTTTTAAATACCACCTTGTAAATAAAACCCCTATTTATACTCCTAAAATTTGAAATGCCGAGAACAAATAAAAAAAAACATAGATAAAGTAATCTTCTAACCCTAAAAAATTTAAACATTCATATTACTACAACATCCATTTTTAACCTAAAAAAATTATCTTAAACTTTATACATTTACTAAGTCCTCAAATAAACTCCCCAAATACCCTAAATATCCTTATCGGATTTGTTTCACGCAGGCAGCGGAGGGAATGGTTTTCATAAGCCGTATGGCGGCGCTGTCAACATGGAACATCAGAGGGAAGTGGAAGGTGGTGGTGATGGCCATAGGTGGCCGCACCACCCGCCAAGGAGGGGATAGATTAGAGAAGGGTGGTGTCGGGCCCGGGCATGGTGCAGCTACTGCCCTACCTACCCACCACTACCTAACACAGTGGTGGCATAGGAGGGGCTAGCGCCGCCTGCTCTCGACCACCACCACGAGGGAGAGAAGGGGTGTATGGGGATGGCCTCAACCAAACAGTCACCACAAATGTGGGTGGATAAAAAAAGATACTGCTCTTCTCTATCAATAAAAAAATTAAAACTTTAAAACCCTAGATTCCCATTTTATAGAAGACAGTGCGTAATGGATTTAGGAAGATTAAAAATTTAATTGAAATAAATTGAAGACAAGTACTAACCTTAAAATGCAATAGATCTGAAGAATGTTTATTTCTGATGTCTGTGTTGAGTTTTGGGAAATTCTGCAACTGGATCTAGAATAGAAACGCACAAACAAAGAAAACCCAGAAATCTTTTTCGGATATAGCTCAGTTCCTATTTTGACCCCAAAAAAATGTCACCTTTGACCCAAAAGTTCTGATTCTGACCCAAAATCTCCCATTTTGACAAAGAATTTCCAATTCTAACCTACACAGTCTGACAAAAAATCTGTTTCTAGATCCTGATAGCTTTCTGAAAAGGTTATCTGAATATGCACTCCAATTTGTTGTTCTGAACCTGTCCCTGCAAGAAAAATGGTTTGTTTGTTGGGGGAAGGGGTTTGCCTTGGTCAAAACCCATTTTTTGAATTAACCTTATAATTTAATTGAATTTTCATAAATAAACAAAGAAAATAAATGAATTCACCTTGCTTATATAGAAACCCTTATGGCGAATTTGAATCTATGGATCCACAAGTATGTATGCACCAAATCGATGTAGAATGTAGAATTTCAGATGTAGGATGTCTCAAATCAATTGCTTGTAGATCTTCAACACCAATCTTGAATGGATCTTGGAATAGGAAGAGGCTTGGAGGAATTTGGATGGAGAAATCTTCAACAAGAGGGCGCCATAGAGCTTGAATCCTTCAATGGCTACCAATGGATCTCCTTGATGAATTGAGTTCTCGAAGGTGCTTGGAAGCTTGAATTATTTAATAGATATTTATCTAGCTTCAAATATTTATTCTTATCTTGTCCTTCACACTTAGATTTCACTTCTTCAAGTCTTAAATGATTGTCACGTATGCTTGGTTAGAGAAAATGAGAGGAGAAATCTTCCTTATATACCAATCTAGGGCACAATCTTCTAGAGCGGTCTACATACAAGAATTAAATTCAAATTAGACCTATACCCCTAAAAGAGGACCTATATTAAATATAATTTCAAGAGTCATTTCCCTGAAGACCAAAACAACCGATCCAAAAGCAGGAATTAAATCTTTCCAAAGCTCGACATCCGAAAACCCTGGAAACTTGAAATCTATACCCTCGATCAAAATCAAGGTTGATTCTAACCTAGGTTAGGGTTGAGGCCGACCTTGACCCAAAAAGGTCAATTTTTACCCTGAGGTCAAAAATCTCAGGTTTGCAGTTTAGGATGCCATAAACAGGCCGAAGAAAAGTGGGAAATGGGGTAGAATAGGGGGAAAAGCTAGATCCAAGTCAGAGACCTAATCAAGGCACTTGACATGACCCCAAATCACTTACTTGGAGGGATAAACTAGTCTATAATGGAAGTGCTTCCATTTTTTGACTATACATTTAGCCCCCACTTTATCAAGAGTATGGACTCGATGCAAACTCTTGGTAAAGGAGATCATGAAAAAAGATAATCTTATTGAAATCTAAAGGGACAAAGGAATCCTCAAGCCCCCAGGGACTTAAGTCTTTATCAAGCCTAAGATCACGATAAGAGAGATATAACTAGTCAAAGAGAAAAAGAGAGAGGGCATGATTACCTTGCCCAATGAGAACTTATGTCTCATTGTGAACCACACAAGGAAAGAGTGAAACTGGAAAGATGAAGTTGAACCGCCTAGTAAATGTGGCTATTCACCAGTCAACCCATTAGGGAGATCTTGTCTTGAGGACACCTTTCGACCTTAAGGGATCAAAACATTGTTAATTGAAATTGGAGGGATCAAGAGATCCATATAAATTCAAAATGGAGGGATCAAGAGATCCTATAACATAAAAATCCCTGCTTTAAGGATTAGTCTTTAATCCATAAAGGGAAAAAAATTTGAAGTTTGAAAATATTTTGAAAGTGCATGTGTGCAAAAAGTGAGTAGAGCATATACCCCCATGTTAAAGTCTTTGCTAACACTTTAATAGAAGAAATGGATTTAATGGAAACATAAACAACTCTACCGATTACGTTTCCACTATGAGATGCCCCCAAACAAAGACAAATCAAGGGAAATACCACATAAACATACAAAGAACATAGAAGGGATCTACCTACTATGGGGTTAGTATGCTCATAAGATAATATGTATATATAAATATCATATTATTGCAAATGAATTGACATCATTTCCCAAATAAAGTATAACTACAATCACAATGGAGGAAGTAAACCGCAATAATTACAAAGAAGAATCTTTTCGAATCACAACATGAAGACCAAAAAGAATTAGTGCTACCATGTCATAGTGTTGAAATTAATGGGAAGTGTGTACTGAGAGGGGAGGGGTGAATCAGTACCTCTAAAACTTTTGTATCTTTTAACCTTTATCCTTTTGGTAATCAATTGTTTATTCAACCATCTGTTTTATGCTATCTTGATGTAAGATTTATCAATTCATAAACTTAATCAAACTTATGAACATTCATAGCAACATTCATGAAAGTAATTGACATATAACACAAGATATGATATTGCAGAAAACTCTTGTTAGGAAGTAAAAACTGCAGTGGGGATGACACCCACAAATTCTTCACTATCTGCAGATTGGAAGGGACCGATTAAAGCTTACAATTTGATCACTTCTGATGATCTACCCTATTAAGAGTATCTATGGAGATCTATTAAAGTCTACTCTGTTAAGAGCTTTAGCAACATTGTTTAGTGTGCACTTAGTTAAGAGATTTACAATTGGATGGTTAAATCCACCTTCCTTGAAAGGATTTTTACACTTTGCTTCACTTGTTAGAATGTAAGAAAATTACAATTTGACCTAGTGTATACAATCTCCTATTTCTGATTACAAATCCATTTAATATTACATGTATAAGTTGTAAGGTATAAAATTTGGCACAAGAAGGATTTCCTAAATAAGATTTGTGTAATGTGGTAAAGCGAGATCCTAAGGCCAAATTTATGTTTTCTTACACTTAATTATTATGATAAAATAGCTTGAGGAACATGTAAGAAATAAATAGACAAGATACCTACCTCATAACATAGTAGATCTGGAAACACTCATTTTTTGAGGTTTGTATTGAGTTTCTAGAAAATTTGACAGTTGATCCCGAACCAGAATGCAGAGATGAACAAAACCCAGAAATATTTTTCCGTTCTGATGTCATCTTATGAAAAAGGTCAACCTTGACCCACAAATGTCACCCCTGACCCAATAATGTCGACCCT
The DNA here is from genome assembly GCA_018584345.1 of Thuja plicata. Lineage (NCBI taxonomy): Eukaryota > Viridiplantae > Streptophyta > Pinopsida > Cupressales > Cupressaceae > Thuja > Thuja plicata. The sequence goes on along the minus strand of MU225287.1, from coordinate 1,735,276 downwards.
GACCTGCACAGTGTCGACAAAAAAACTATTTGCGGATCTCAGAAGTTTGTTGAAAAGGGTATCCAAATATAGTCTTAGATCTACTGTCCTACACCTGTAACTCCCAAAAATAGCACCTGCAAATATCTAAAAAGAGGGATTTTGGGGTGGCTATGTATGGTTTTGCCTTAGTCAAACCCCCATTTTTGGTGATCTCCACCTCCACAGATAGCCGAATATAGAATGTAATGTGTGTGTGTATTGATCTCTCGAAAAGAGCTTTTAAACATACAATATCAAGATCTAATCTTCTAGATTAACAATCCTAACATAACATGGAAATGAGAAAGCAATGCATAGATTTGAATATGACAAAGAAAGCATACCAAGCCCGCAAGGCTAAAGAATTCCCATCAACTCACAATTTGTAATTGCTACCCCATGATGATTTCCTTTGAATGTTTGAATGTTGTGAATAGTAGATCAAAAGAGAGAGCCTTCTTGCTTCAATGAAAATCCATCATAGTTTTGTCCTCAAAGTGATTGATTGAAGATGATGATATATGTCCTCCTAGCATGTTCCTCTATATCATCCTCTTTCTTGCTTGCCTCATCATGCCATCATGTAATCTCCCAATTTTGTTTCATGATCAAATGAAGGCAAAAGAGAGTGTTTATATAGAGATCTCAACATAGGCCTCCTAGGGCAATGCAAGGGATCCAAATTCAAATTTCACCTCAAATTATGGTCCAATCACCTTTTCCAACTAAGGAGAGAACATATTAATTCAAATATCAGAGAAAACACTTCCGTATCTGAACCTGGGGACCTATTTTAAGTTCTGAGCCCCGATAAGCTCTAGATTTGAAAGCGAAGACCAATATCTAGCAAAGGTCTATGTTGACCTCATCCTTGACCTAGGTCAAGGTCAACCTCAACCCTAACCTAGGTTAGGGTTGACCTCGACCCTGACCTAGGTCAGGGTCAACCTCGACCCTGACCTGAGGTTTTAGGTAGGTCACCAGAAAGTTACAGAAAGGTTTCCAGATCAGCCGGGGACCTAGAAAGGTAGGGGAATGTGCTAGAGTGTTTAAGAAGGCTTACAGGCCTAGAGAGAGATTGGGATGAGTCCCAAGAGGACCAATACATAGGTCCTACCTAGAGAGAAGAGCCATGGAGGGAGAAATCTAGGAGAATACACAAGATCCTAACCCTAATTTCATCTATACATGTATAATCAAGCACAGATGAAAATAAAATATGGAAACCATACTAAATGAGGGTGCTAAACCTATCAAAATGGAAGTTCTTCCATTTTAAGATGATACATTTAGCCCCCACTTTATCTTACTTATGATACTACGTGAATATGCAAGCTAAAGTAAGAAAACATCATAAAGTATAAAAAGGGTATAGCTAAGTCCTCAATGCGAAGATCCTGAAAGAAATCATTAGTATCCACAACCTACAACACACGAGGCTAATGAAAATCTAGAGAGTACCTAAATTTTACTATGATGATCTTGAGAAGTATATAGAGCCCCTTATTCCCCCCCCTGATTCGGCTTACTGATTCATGGAAGGTGAAACAGGGTGATAAGGTAATTTCTATACACTAAATATGTAATTTGTTGAAGAAGATCCTTTCCTAAACCATTTAGAAGGGTCCTAAACCTTCCTAAACTAATTTAAGAGGTTAGGTATCTGATTCATTATTCCAACACCTCTTACGACACTGAAAATGGAGCTACCAAACTCAAGTTATGATGGAAAGAGTAGATGCCTATCTAAATGCATATAAAGGGAAAATTTGAATTTAACCTACATAACTTCAAATGAAACCCTAGTAAAACCCTAATCTACTGCCTATAAATAAGAGAAAGAGACATTTACTACCTCATTCTTACCATTTGCAGAGTAAAAGATGCTGAAGAGAGAGGAATTTCGTGTGAGCCGCATGGAGGTTCTAAAGGAGTGCCTAGCCAACAGACAACCACTACCTGAGGTACGCTCCTATTTCCAATACCTATGATTGAAAATTTGATGTTTTATAGGGAAGGTCAACCCTGACCCAATAAGGTCAACCCTGACCCAGTAAGGTTGACCCTGACCCATAAAGGTTGACCCTGACTGGAGAGGTTCTGTCCTTTTTGTTGCTAGGTTGACCCTGACCCAAAAAAGTTAACCCTGACCCAATAAGGTCAACCCTGACCCAATAAGGTTGACCCTGACCCGTAAAGGTTGACCCTGACTGGAGAGGTTCTATCCTTTTTGTTGCTAGGTTGACCCTGACCCAAAAAAGTCAACCCTGACCCATAAAGGTCGACCCTGACCCATAAAGGCCAACCTTGACCCAAAAAGGTTGACCTTGACCAGGTCAGGTGGGTACAACATATGTTTTATGTAGAAGTACTGATATGATCCATATTTGTGCTTGCAAGATCCACTCCGTCTTCAAGAGCATCCCTTTGGAGGGTTACTATTATCTGTCAGAGGGAGTGTTGCCGAGCTACAGTAGGATGAGATAAATTTATTGAGAGATGTAGGATTATACTAGGTAGCAGTCCTACCATAATTGAGGTTCCATCAGCCTATGATATCGGCCCTGATAGAGAGATGGGACAAGGATACATGTTCTTTCCATCTTCTATCAGGAGAGATCACAGTCACACTAGAGGATGTGTATAGGATCCTGCAGCTTCCAGTCTGAGGTGAGCCTGTCAGACTGAGAGTACCATAGGGTTCACTTGAAGTTTGTGCAGATATGGAGTACTATTTGGGATAGGTAGCACAGATAAGGACCCGATTAGATCAGATATCTTTGGCAACCATACTAGCAGGTCTGACACCCTTGGTATGGAGGGTGATGATGTGTATACTTTCTTTGGTTGTAGTGCCCAATACAAAGGGTACAATGTTTTTAGCACCATTTACCCATCTTGTACGTAGGATGGAGAGTGACAAGGTCACTATCGTATGGGGCTGTAGTATGTTATCCCATTGTTATCATGATCTGAGTCAGTTGGTGAGGTACCAGTGGGAGAGTCTTACGGTGTGCACCATGCTACAGGTTTGGATGTTTGAGCATTATACATGTACATAACCACAGGGTACTCCTATGATGGTAGATGCAAGCACACCTAGAGCCTTTTCATATCCACTGGCAGATGTCTAGCAGCATGGAGATATTCTCTTTTGGAGGGTATGCTTTGATCGTATCCCAGGTATAGATGTGATATGGAGACCTTACTGTGAGACGGTAGAGTGGCCAGATACTCGACATCAGTTGAGACACTCACAGCAGCGTAAGCTATTGGAAGTTCCAACTAATCATGTTGTGATGCCATATTATTATGATAGAGTGATGAGACAGTTCGGTTTGGTATAGGGGATTCCTCGTATAGTACCTTGATACGCATATCCTACGAGATACTATCAGAGACCTGGCACCATACATCGACCGATAGTAACTGATATTGTGGATAGTGAGATGGATGAGACTGAGGATATAGAGGCAATGCCTAAGCTATCCTATGCAGGTGTTAGTAGAGAGTATATCAGATACTATATTTTATAGGGGACCCATCCTATCTTTTTGGATGACTACCCCACAGGTGATCCAGGTCCTTCAGAGAGGAGCCACCCAGGAGATGACATGCCAATAGGAGAGGAGGAGGATTAGAGAGATGAGGAGGAACCTCCCCTTGGGGGAGATCCTATGGAGGAGGAGAGAGTAGAGGAAGAAGCAGAAAAGATGCCCCCAGGTCACAGTATAGACACCGGTGATCATCCAGTCTATGTTACACCCATGAGATCACAGCGACCTCCTCGAGCACATACAAAGACACCACCACTAAGGCCTAGATAGAGTGAGTGAGGGGAGAGTAGCCAATCCATGCCCCCACCATCTAGACCTTTTAGTGATGTCTAGGCTGGAGATCCAGGTATGATATAGCTTTAGAATGTCTTTGAATTATGATTTTATCTTAGAAGAAGAAATTTAGTAAGCTTTACATTTTGAATTCTGTAGGAAGTGTAGCAGAGTGGAGGAGCTTTGTATATGAGGTTCTGAAGGATACATGTATATCCTACCACTTGCTAGCTAGTGAGAGAGAGTCCTGTGAAGGACAAAGGGATCCTGGAAGACATGCAAATATCTTCCTAAGTGTGCGGTGAGAGTTGAGGTTATGCAAGGAGAGGGAAGAGAAACTGATGGCTGACATGCAGAGAGCTCATGAGTGGATCCAGGAGATGAGCATATCAAGGAGTCACACACAGACTACCATTTTGAGATCCTCAACCTCATACCATAGATCTGAGAGAACTAGGAGCCACCGACCTTCAGAGCATAGAGATTGATAGATATGGCACCTTGTGCCACATATGTACTGGACTCAAAAAGTTTTATTTATAAAGAAAACTTTGTTCTGGAACAATTAGTTCTATGGTTGATTACTTTTTACTTTCATCAATGCATAAAAATTAATAAAAGAAAAAGGAAAGGAAAATATCTATGAATGCAATCTAAATTACATAACTTATAAAATAATTATTCTATAAGGAACACATACATACATAAAGAAATGATGATTTAAGGATAATAATGTTTGAGATGCATGATATTAATAGGTTCCCAAAGAGGAACACCATTCATATCAACGATTTTATAAGCACCTGAAGTAAAATCCTTAATTACTACAAAGGGTCCAAGCCAATTTGGACTAAATTTTCTTTTTTCACCAGGTAAAGCATTCACATTTCTTTGATTCTCATATAAGACTAAATCACCTACCGAGAATGACTGTTTAATTACTTTATGATTATATTATTTTTGGAGTGATTTATGATATAAGACTAAATCACCTACCGAGAATGACTGTTTAATTACTTTATGATTATATTATTTTTGGAGTGATTTATGATAAGCTTTAATGTGTTCGAAAGCATTTATTCTTTATTCATCTAACATTTCTAATTCTTGTAATCATTGTTCCCAGAAAGTATCTTTGTCAATGATCCCATGAAATAAAACACGCAAAGATGGTATTTCTAATTCCAAAGGCATGATAGCATTAGTCCCATAAATAAGATTATAAGGTGAAGTGCCAGTGGCTGTATGAACACTAGTCCTATAAGCCCACAAGGCATAAGTAAGTTGTGTATGCCAATCTTTTGCATGTTTGTTGACTATTTTCTTTAATATTTGTTCAATAACCTTGTTTGATGCTTCATCTTGACCATTAGATTGAGGGTAATAAGGAGTAGAAAATCTATGTTGTATATGATATTTCTCCATGAATTTCATGACTTCTTTATTCTTAAAAGATGTACCATTATTCAAAACTATTATTGAAGGAATACCAAATCATGCTATAATATGATTAAGGATAAAATCACAAATAACATCTGCAATAGTAGAACAAAGAGGGATAGCTTCTACCCATTTCGTAAAATAATCTATAGCCGTGAGAATGTACTTGTGTCCTTGACAAGAAGCTGGTGAGATTTTTCCAATAAGGTCAAAACCCCAAATGCTAAAAGGCCACAGATCAACTTGATTACGAAGCTCATGAGTAGGAGCATGAATTAAATTACCATGTTGTTGACACTGAGGACACTTTTTGACAAATGTGAAAGAATCTTGTTCCATTGTTTGCTAGTAGTATCCCATTCTGAGGAGTTTATTGACTAAAAATTTCCCACCAAAATGTCCACCATAAGAACCAGAGTGAGATTCAGCTAAAGCTACAGGTACTTCAGTTTTGTTAAGACATCTTAATAGTAAAACATTGTAAGAATGTTTATAAAGTGTTTCTCCTAAAATAATATAACAGGCTGCAAGCTTTCTAATATGATTATGTGTGTTCCGTGTTGTTGATTCTGGGAAAGTATTATCTTTCAAAAAATGAAAAATATGTGAATACCATTCATCTGAATGCAAATTACAACAATCCATAGTAATCCTATCAGAAATTGTAGGGATTTTAAGAGTTTGTATAGTAAATTTAAAGTCTTCCTTGTTATTCTCAAGGCAAATCAGAGAAGTTGCGCTTGCCATGGCATCCGCATGTCGATTATCTTTCCTAGGTAAAGTTTGAATTGTATAAGAAGACAATTGTGAAAGAATATCCAAAGCCAAATCTTGATATTGTGTCATCTTATCGTTCTTAGTTTTATAACCTCCTTTGATTTGTTCCACAATCAATTGCGAATCCCCGTAAATTTCTAAGTTTTTAATCTACAGAGATAAAGCTGCCCATAAATCGGCTATAAGAGCTTCATACTCCACAATATTGTTAGTACAAGGAAAAGTTAATTTATATGACATAGGGATCAGTTTCTTCATAGGAGGGATCAAGATGATGCCCACCCCAAAACCTGTCTTGCATCTAGAGCCATCAAAATATAATTCCCAAGTATCATCTTATTTGATTGCAAGTATATTCTCATCGAGGAATTCTACTGAGGTAACATTTGTATTAGAATAAGGACAAGGAGCTTTAGCTAAATAATCAGTTAAAGCTTGTCCTTTAATTGACTTTTGAAGTATGAAATTGAGATCAAATTATGTGAGCAACATCACCCATTTTGCTAGTCGATCGGAGAGATCGGTTTTTGAGAAAAGATGTGTTAAAGGATCAAATTTAACAATCACATTGACTTCAACATTGAGTAAATAATGCCAGAGTTTTTGACAAGCATAAACTAAAGCCAAGCATTGTATTTCTAGTTGAGTATATTGTGTTTCATAATCCAACAAGGTTTGACTAATATAGTATACCGGTCATTCCTTGCCGTCACTATCATGTTGAGCCAATAATGCACTCATAGCATTAGAAGTGGCAAAGGTATAGAGATAAAAGGGTTTGTTAAATTGAGCAGGTTGAAGGATAGGAGGATTAGCTAGATATGCTTTAAATTGCTCAAAAGACTTTTTTCATTCCTGGTTCCAAGAAAAAGTAGTATCTTTTCTAAATAAAGAAGTAAAAGGAACAGTCCTATCAGCCAAGTTAGAAACAAAGTGATGAATAGATTGTATTTTACCTTGTAAACTGTATAATTGAGAAATATTCTTAGGAGGAGGCATGTTAACAATAGCATCAATATTTTTCAGTATCAACTTCTATGCCTCACTTGGAAATAATAAATCCTAATAATTTTCTAGAATCAACTCCAAAAGCACATTTCTTAGGATTTAACCTCATGTTATAATTCCTAATTCTTTCAAATATTTGTCTTAAAATGAACACATGATCTTCTCTTTGTAAAGACTTTGCCAAGATATCATCCACGTAATCTTCCAAAATCTTATGAATGTAATCATGAAAAATCAAAGTCATGGCATGTTGATAAGTAGCTCCCACATTTCTTAATCCAAAAGGCATCATGACCCAATAGAATGTCCCCCAAGGTGTAATAAATGTGGTTTTAAGTTGATCCTCGACAAGAATAAAGATTTGATTACAAACTGAAAATCCATCCATAAAAGACAATAATGCATGATCCCCTGTTGAATCCACAATCATGTCAATATTAGGTAATGGGAAGTCATCTTTTAAGGATGCTTTGTTTAAGTCGCAAAAATCAGTACACATTTGTATTTTGTTTCCTCCTTTAGAAACAGCCACAATATTGGAAATCCATTTAGAATAATCAATAGAGCAGATGAATCTTGCACCTAGTAATTTTTCAATTTCATCTTTTACCAGTAAAGCGATGCTAGGATTCATCTTACGAATCTTTTGTTTCATAGGTTTAGCATTGGGCTTAAGGACAATATTGTGAGTGACAATTTTGGGGTCTATACCTGGCATATGTAAATATGTCCAAGCAAAGATATATTTATATTCAAGCAAGAGAGAAACCAATTGATCATACTCATCTTGACTCAAACACTTCCCAATTTTTAGTGTCCTTTCAACATCATTCTCATCCACTTGAATGTCAATGGTCTCAGATATCAATAAATTACTCTACGTAGGAGAATCTATTAGTAAAGGGGAAATATCTGATTCCTCATGTTCTCCAAAATAAGCTTCATTATTCAGACAATATAACCTTCTCCTTTTATGATGAAATGTAGGTAGATCTTGATAAGCTCCT
>MU225287.1:1700677-1724696 GCA_018584345.1 Thuja plicata | reverse complement strand
CCAAGGCTAAAGTATTCCCATCAACTCACAATCTGTAATTGCTACCCCATGATGATGTCCTTTGAATGTTTGAATGTTGTGAATAGTAGATCAAAAGAGAGAGCCTTCTTGCTTCAATGAAAATCCATCATAGTTTTGTCCTCAAAGTGCTTGATTGAAGATGATGATATATGTCCTCCTAGCATGTTCCTCTATATCATCCTCTTGCTTTCTTTCCTCATCATTCCATCATGTAATCTCCCGATTTTCTTTCATGATCAAATGAACGCAAAAGAAAGTGTTTATATAGAGATCTCAACATAGGCCTCCTACAGAAATGCAAGGAATCCAAATTCAGATTTCACCTTGAATTATGGTCCAATCACCTTTTCCAACTAAGGAGAAAACATATTAATTCAAATATTAGAGAAAACACTTCCGCATCCGAACCTGGGGACCTATTTTAAGTTTCGGGCCCAGATAAGCTCCAGATTTGAAAGCGGGGGCCAATATCTAGCAAAGGTCTATGTTGACCTCATCCTTGACCTAGGTCAAGGTTGATCTTGACCCTGACCTAGGTCAGGGTCAACCTCAACCCTGACCTGAGGTTTCAAGTAGGTCACTAGAAAGTTGCAAAAATGTTTCCAGATCAGCTGGGGACCTAGAAAGGTAGGGGAATGTGCTATAGTGTTTAAGAAGGCCTAGAGGCCTAGAGAGAGAGTAGGATGAGGCCCAAGAGTACAAATACATAGGTCCTACCTAGAGAGAAGATCCATGGAGAGAGAAATCTAGGAGAATCCACAAGATCCTAACCCTAATTTCATCTACACATGTATAATCTAGCACATATGCAAATCTAATATGCCAACCATACTAAATGATGGCGCTAAGCCTATCAAAATGGAAGTGCTTCCATTTTAAGGTGATACATAAGTATATCACCTAATGTGATTGAATAATACCTCTGATTCTCAGTAGCCTCTATTCTTGGTTCTTGATAACCAAATTCACCTTTTGTTGTTCTGCTTCTTGAAAATTTTAGTCTGATCCATAGATGTGCTCATATTCTTCATTAATCCTCTCATCCATTCTCACATCATTTTATAATAAATGATTGTGACATCTATTTATAAGATAGATTGACCTAATCAAGCTTCACATATAACAATATTAACTCTAAGATAGCAGGTTTACAACTATGCCTTGATCTCCTAGTCTATAGATTTTAAATCAGTTAGATTGATTAAAACACTTACATTAGTGTTTCTTGTCCCTAAATAAATGGTTTTAAAATCAAATCAAGACTCTATAAATAGAACATGATTCTTTTATCTGACGTGGAAGTCAGATCTACTTTTTACGGGATGCAACTGATTTTCAGTTTCTATCAGTCGATTATGCTCTGAATTCAGTTAGACTGTTTCTTGGTGTTCCTTTCTTGAATTGTCTCTTGGGTTCCTCTTTGAATATTCTCTCAATTTTCACTATGAACTACTTTTCAGGTTCCTCTTTATCCTTTTCACTTTGCATTTTTGGTTTACACACAAAATTGTGTCGTCGGTTTTCTTTGTACTTAGCAGTTTTTAGGGATGTCTTATATCTTTATTTTTGGTTTTCTCTTTGTCCTATCTCTTGGTGTATGTCTACTGAAAGTGTTCTTTGCATACTAATGACAATATAATGTCATCAATCTCCCCCTTTGACATTAGTATCAAAAACTGATATGTGAAAAATACTAACAAAAATGTTTAGTATGTACATCATATATAATCCTTAGTCATTTCATGACTCCCTCTATGTATATGTTGGTATATCATTATACTACCCTTTTTTTTGTTCTTTTTCAGTAGTACTGTATAGTTTCCTATCTGTACATATCATTATTTTTCCCCTTTTTTGATATTAAGGGCAAAGGTGTATACCTTATAGCATATCAAAAATATGAGAGTGTGAAGACTTCATGTCTTCCATCATCTTCTCCCATTGGTCCTTGAGGTTCTCTAGATCCATGTGCTTGAGTGTGATCCTTGAGTGTATATCATAGATATTGTCTGCTACAAACATCTCAGGGGTTTCTATTTGTTGTCTTGATGAACTAATATGTTGTTGAAGAAGTGTGATATTTGGTAGAAGTTGATCTTTGAGCTCGATGACCTGTTCCCTGAATTGTGTTTCTACTTCCCATAATTCCTGTCTTAACCTTTTTATCTCAACAATCTTCTCATAATGGAAATTTATTGCATTGTCCTTGGTGGTAAAGCTCTTAGCACTAGTAGCTAGATTAGAATCTAAATTTTCTATCTTATCACTATGCTCCTTAGTGAATTTTTCAATTGTGCTCAATTGTTGGATCAAGGAAATAGCTTCAGCAATTATTGGATCTAATTCAATTATGAATTTTGAAAGCTTTACCTTGTTTACTGTCACTTCTTGGCTGATCTTTTCAACAATTTTGTGATGATATTTCTACTCTTCTCTCTCCTTTATTTCCTTTTTTTCATCAATGTTCTGCGTTATAATGGCTTCGGTGAGAGTGGCTAGTTGATCAAGGATAGTTCTATTATGATCAACATCAACATTAGGTACAATCTAGTGCAAGATGTCCCTAGTTGTTTCTAGTACCATGGAGTCTTGGTGCTTCTTTCTCAACTTCTCCTATAATTCCTTCCTCTGGCATATTTCATCATACTCTTTAAGTGCTTCATAGTCAAGTGTAGTTAGGTCACATTTGGGTATCTCAATGATTTCATGTAGAGTGACTTCCAACTTACTCTTTTTGGATTTCTTCTTCTTCTTCTGAGTTTCACTTGAATGTAGAACCATAGCCATCTTCTTAGATTTGTCTGTTGTGCTGGATGAAGTGATTTGTGGTATTGCATCTTTTTTCTATTGTGCTTTGGTGTCAGCTTGTCAGTTTTGAGTAGACGTATCCACATCAAACTTTACATTATCTATAGAAACTTGTTCAGTTTCATCTTTTGTTTTTGCTCCTTCATTAGTATCCTTATGTACTTCATCTTCCTTTGTCTATCCATTCTTCTCAGTAGTGTCTCCATATATTTTCTGTAAATCTCCTTCTGTAACCTTGTCAATTTTGGTTAAAATATGAGTGTCTCTTATGACATTCTGTTCATCAATGTTGAATTTCTTTCCTTCATCCCCTATGTCCTCAGGAATGCTTGAATCTTTGTCAGGTGATTTTTCTTTTTCCTAAAGTATATTGATGGCTTGCACCAATATTGGAATGTTTCTTGATATGTTCACCTCTAAAGTGTCACTTTTTGTGTCCTATTCATCGGTCTTGTCCTTGATAACAGTGACATCTTCATCTTTCTATATTTCTTTTGTTGGATCATCGTTTATGTCAATGAACATGTTGTCCACAATGTTTTCCATAGTGGTGTCTAGCCATATCTCATCTACAACACCCATATCCTTGTTGCCTTTGGTGTCCAGTTCCTCTTTTTCCAATTCAACATCTGTGATGATGATTGGTTTTGTGCTCTCAATAGCTTGATCATTCTTGGTTAAAGCTCTCTATGGATCGGGACTTGTATCCTTTCCAACAATATCAAGTATTTTCCTCCATTCGGCTTCACTTTCTCAGTCTAACTTTAGTAGACATCCTTTTAACACTTGGTAGGCTCTCATCTTCGGTGAGAACCTTTAGGAATGAGCCTTCATCATTTCTTTGATTTTCTCCATTTTGGATTTTTGAGGCATGATTGATACTAGGGCTCTTTCCCTAATTTCTTTCTCGGAGAGAAAGGCAAAAGTCCATCTTGGCAATAGCCTATCTTGAATTTATTTGGGAATTTTTTCTACCGGTTCTTAAGGGAGGCATTTGTATATGCAAATCATCTGGATGATTTCCTCCTCAATCTTATTTTGATCCAAGGCATCCAATTTTAACCATCTTCTAACTTTGAAGTCAGTAATTGATCCTGATTTGATCATGTGTGCACATACCTCATCAATGGTTTTGGGAATCTTGTGCTTTTCCTCATGAACACCTTCATCTTCTTCTATGTTCTCAATATCTTCCCTGGTTCTAATGAACTTCCTTCTCTTTGTTAGCTCTCTTTTTTTTGCAGCTAGTTTCCTCTTGTAGGTTCCTACTTGTCCTTTCTTCAAGGGTGAAGGACTTGAGTCCTTAGTTTTTTGGCTTCTTGTCCTTGAAGCAGTTGTGGTTTGTCACTTCTTAGCCAGTGTTGGTAATGGAGTATCTAACTCTATAGACTCAGAGTCACTTACCTGCTCAGCCTCACCAACGGGTTACTTTCCTTTGGCTTCTTCCTTTTGTTTAGTTTCCTCCTCAGTAACCAACAGTCTTTTCTTTAAATTCTTAACCATTTTATCTTTCTTCCTATCAATTTTCTTTACAACCAATCCACTTTTGATTCTTGATTTGGCCTCCTCATAAGTTCCAAAATTTAGTTGTGTCTTTTCTAATGGTTCATTTATCAATGCATCGATTACATTGGATGCTTGATCAATATTTACCTCATATTTCAAAGGTTGTAACCATTCTATCCTTGGTATGGAAGGTTTGATGTATTTGTGGTCGGTGTCAACCATGAAACATATATCATTCTTGAATTTCTCAATAAGTTTCTCAGGGATCCTTACTCTTTTCTGCATTTTGTCCTTTAATCTAGTAAAGTAGTCATCCATGACTGTTTCAAAGTTGTCTCCCATTGATGTTATGTATTCACTGATCTACATGGTGACTAGTCTTGTGGTATCCCATTTTACATCTACTGATGTAAATGATTCTTGGAAGTAAAATAAAATGCACATTATAAGTGAGCCAAACTTACATGTGTTTGTCTTAACATTTCTGATTGTTCTCAAGTTTTCTGCTAGCTGGTTAAGTAGAAGTTCTAACAAATCCAACTGAGTACCTTTATTTACAATCTTATAAGTTGTATCCATAGCTATGGATGCAATGTTGTTCATCCTGCTAGCTTGGAAGAATTTCTATCCTAGGACACATGCTCCAAATTTTAGTTCAATATAGGTGATAGTGGATATCTTTAGTCCTCTACCATCACACTTGGCTTCGGTGCTCTTTTCAATCTCATCCTTGGGTGGGTGTTTTAATGCCTTTACCTTATCAGTTACAGGGTAACCGATGGCTGCATGAATAACATATTGGGTTATCATTTTAGGCTCATCCAGCCATAGCTTGTGATTGTGAATTCAGCTCAGTACTAACTGAATCCACTTAGTTTTGAATACCTTCGGGAACAATAGGACATTTGTGAGCCCTTTCACTTCTATATGTTTGTGTTCATCTTTTATGGGTTCTTCCTCATTACATAGCTTCTTGAAATCTTGTTCCACCTCTAAGTCACCAATTTATACAATCTTTCAGTGGATATGCTCACATGTCTTTGACAAGAAAAACCTTAGCTGGTATTCATGAGAATGCTCCAACATTTTCGAGTTGTGATGCAACCTTAGGGAAAATATTGTAGTGGGGTTCCTCATAGGTAGAGTTCTTGATAATTTTAACCTTATCCTCCTTGATGTTCTTCTGTTTCTTGGTTCTTGAGGTTGTGGCCATTGTTTTAGATATTTAGGGCTTTCTAAAAAATGCGTAAAATAGAGTTCTCAGTTATTGTAGGAACTTACTGTTTACACCTGTATTGGTCACTGATTTGTTGGAGTGCTCTGGGTTGAGTTGAAGTCACTCTGTAATGCTATTGTTGTATGCTCAAATTTCACTCTCATCGCTCTGCTTTGTTTGCTAGTGAATAATGAAACCCTTCCATCACCCTTTTATAGATGTTTTCCCTAAAAGTAAGTCATTAATTCTCAACTTCTCCTTGGTGTGTGAAGATGGATTCATCGGGTTAAGCACTAATTGTTAGAAACATTGAGAGGGGGGGTGAATCATTTTTTATCTATTAATTATAATTCAGCAATTTTAAACTTGAATCAAATAGATAACAAATGAAGCACAACACATAACACAAGATATGATTACGGGGAAACCTTGATCAGAGGAAAATCCCAGTGGGAATTAGTACCCACAAATGATTGTACTAGTATAATGAATCTATTAAATTTCCTTTTCCTTGTTAGGAGTAGTCTTTACAATGCAAGTACAATGACCCTATTAGGAGTCTTTAAAAAACCTTGTTAAAGGTTTTTGGCTCACTGCGAGAGCTCATTACTCAATAAGATGAAGGCTACAACCTTCTGATATCTGATATACACTATATCAAAAGATGAACTACTTTAATGACACTATTGTATGATCAATTCCATTTATGTGTTGATGATCTTAATCTCTTAAAGAGATCTATCTTATACTGGCTTGTTCATATTGTTCTTCTGTATATCTTCTCTACATAATTTGACACACTCAAATACAAAATACATATTGAGTATATTTACACACTCAATAGACGTGACCAAAAACAAGACCTTAGTCGATGCAAAAACAACATACACAACGCTTTCAAATAAATTGGATTAAGCATGTTTACATGATTTTTTAAGACATAATTACAAACATAGTATAATAGGCGCATAGCCTTTACAAAACAAAATATTATATGCTAATCCAAAATATGAGGTCAGCTCCATACTCAATTTTTTGAACTGTTAGTGGAACTTAATCTTCCTATAACTTCTTCATACTGTCATTCCATACCATTCATGTATAGGGTAAGAAAAAAAACATATCATAGAGGTTAGTATGAACACGCATATCCTGACTCTATCTTACGCATGTGTGCTGGTGCTCTGATCGACTGCATATCTCTGTTCTGTTTTGTCTTCTATACATAGCCAATTTTATCTTCCAAGTTTACTTGACAAAACTTCATATGACTTTGTTTCCATAATGAAAACACAAAATTAGTCATATACACCTTGAGTGTCAACTTTCCAACAATCTCCCCCTTTGTCATTAATGGCAACAAAGGAATGTGGCCAAGTTGTTTAAACTTTGACTTAACAACAAAAAACTTTATATCATAACTTTGGCTATATAACACACTCCTTATATACATACATTACTCCCCCTTTGACATTAAAGACAAAGGTGTCAAAAATTTGTAATTCTCTAGGCACTTACTCCAAGTACACATCTAGATAAGCAATTTGAAGATTCTTGATCTCTTTCTCCCATAATGCCTTCAACGCATCAATAGTCTGAAGTTGGACGCATAGTGCATATGTAAGCTTCTCCATCTTTGTCTGATCCATGCAGGGTCCTTGATCATATGTGACAATGGTTGCATCTATCTATTTGATATTCTCATTCAAAATAGATAAGGAGAGCGCAAGTGCATTTCTCAGTTGGGTCTGCCTAATCCTTATCTTACTGATCTCCATCTTAGCTTTTTCAATCTTGTCTATCTGCCCTTGATAGATATTGTTGCAGATATTGATGTCTTGGGAGGATGTTTCAATAGATTGCCTTATGTTATCAACCAAGATATCTACCTTCTCAATCTTCTTGATGTGCTCAGAAGTGATTTTGCCTCTATCCATGCAATTTTCTATTACTTTCCTGCCTTTTGATGCTAACTCTTTAAGAATTGTCTAACCAATCTTCAATGAGTTGAGATCTAAAGAGAAGTTCTTTACCAATTCATCCAATCTTCCCTTTTTCCTCTACAGTTCTAGTAGCTGAGTCTACTAAACTTGTGAAGTGTGCTTTGAAGCTTGTTAAGATACTATCGACATCATCAACTAACTGATTTTAGCCACTTTCTTATCTACTGGCACTAAGTCATTCAAGATGTTCACTGATTCCAGAAAGAGAGGGTTTCTCATAACTTGTTTCTCTTTGGCTTTCTACATGGCTAATACACTGATCTTGATCAAATATTCTTCTCCCCATGCATCTAGGCTTTCTGAGTCAGGGGTTAAACTTGACAACAATGATGTTGATGGTTGAATAGATGGAGTGAATATATTATTTTGACTAGTATTCATACTTTCACTTTTCATTGGGATCTCCATAATGGGTTGTTTAATAGATTGATTGTCTTCCTCATTATTCAAATCTGTTGAATCTTTAGGAGTAGCTTCATCTTGCTATAAGGAAGTATTATCAATGCATACCTTCTTTGTCTCTTCAGTGCTGACAAATGCGTTTTCAAATATGTTCATTTCATTACCTGATGTTTTCATAGATATCTTAACATCATTGATCACAATGATTTCATATGGATCTTTTCTTGTATCAGAGGGTGATGAAACTATGGGTGTTGAATCTTGTGGACCTGTCATAGGCACATTTTGAATCACTGGTTCTTTATCTTGTTTAGTGGGGACTAGAGTCACTTTACCTATAGGCATCATTGAAGGATACATGTGTCTATCCAAAAATACTTTCTCAAATGCTTTATGAGTCTCTTCACAAACCAGTTCATACTCTTTGTTCATAATATGAAGAGTTCTAGTTTTGGTTCTAAGATGAGGTTTTACCAAATCTAATAGTATTGCTTTCTCATCATGTGAAAAAATAGGGAGAAGACTGTCTAATGTTTCTTCTCTAATCCTCATATCCTCCTCTATTGATTGTCTTTTCAATAGGTCTAGTATGTTCTATACTTTGTCTGTATGATTGTCTTGAGTTCTAATACTGACCTTTGAAACTTGATCATATGAGAGATAATCATAGAATGAATTTATGATTTATCTATCTCTTGATATTTTTCATAGACATTTTTAATAGAGTCTAGTCTTCCCTCATTAACAATTATGTTCCTTAAGACTATCAGACTAGGTCTGAATCCTACCTTAGGAGGGGCTTGAGTGTTCTTTACTTTTCTCCTTGTTGTCCTTGAGGATGGTTGACCTATGGGAACTTGATTCCTTCTTTTGGTCAACTTGCTTGGTACTGATGGTGGAGAAGACTCCAAGTCAATAGGAGTTGAGGGCACAAATGTACTTTCATTATATTTCTTCTTCTTCTTGGGGATATCATCAGATATTTCCATTTTCACTTCAACAAGAGTTTTCTTAAGTTCTTTTGCAATCTTAGCTTCCCTAGTTTTATCTAGGTCTTCTTGTGTGACCCCGTTAACTTTTAGGATATTGGATGTAATCCTTGACGCCTTCCTTTTGTTATATGCATTGTATAAGTTAGAATCAACTTGATTTGTCTTCTCTCTATATGTGCCCCATCTTGGCTCATTTGGATCTTTGGTCACAAACAAAAGAACTTGTGCATATCCTTCCAACACATGTTTTTCAACTTCATAACCAAGTGGGTGAATCTATTTGGTTCTTGGTTCAACTGCTTCCATGCATGTGCAGCCATTTTCCACCATGAAACATATGGTGTATTTGTAGTTATCAACTATCTTCTCTAGTATTCTAAACCTCATCTGCATCTTGATCCTTAATGTTTTGATCTCCATGTCCATAGAATCCTTTACACTGCTTTCTAATGTAGCCTTTAGTGAGATTTGAGACACAGTGGGTTTGCTCCTATCTAGGTAAAGATTAGAAACTTTACCAACAATGTGAAAGTATAGATAGATAATAAAAGAGCCAAATATGAATATTTTTCCCTTGTCATTCTTGATAGCTCTAATGTTCTCAATCCTTTGTGCACGCAATATCTCACAGAGATTATACTGAGTGTTATCTTTTGTCATGCTTATTGCTACTAGAACAGTAGCTGTAGACACACTATTCAGTTTGCTTGCGTGCTGAAACTTGTAGCCAAGTATCATAGTGAGGAGTTTGATGTCTTCTTCCACAATTAGATCAAAATTAATCCCACGCCTATCACTTCTAGATAAGCATGCTTGTTCAACCTATTTATTTACATCTTTACCAGTGGGAAGAACTGGTCCAACCTTAGGGAGTCTAGTCATCTCATGAATAATATTAGTAGTAATGCAGATAGGAACTTCACCAATCCAAAACATATCATCATGTATCCTACTAAGTAGGATTTTAACCCATTCTGGTTCATAGAACTCATGCGTGTTTGAATAATCAAAGATAGGGTTATTAGTGAGATGCACATATTCATCCTTGAATGAATAATCTATTTTCATCATTGATGCCATAAGAGTTGCTATGTTGTTATCCCCAACATTTTCCTTCTTACAATAGTTGTATGCACAAATGTCCTCTACATGTATGACTCCTAGCACAGTCTTGGAGAATGCCCCTTCTACATCATCTAGTACAAAATTGAATGGATGCTTCCTAAACACATATCTCATCTTCTCAGAGATGTCAAACACTGTAGGAGTAGCCATTACTTACTTGTTACTTGCTTAAGTAGGGTTTCTAGAGATTTTGAAATGACGCGTCCGCTAGGGTTCCATTTCAACTTTGATTTTCCTTTCTATCCAATCAACGGTTATCTGTTGATGCTTTGATGTTAAAATATCCTATGCTCTCTGAGTTCTCAATCTCGAATGCAAAAGTGAAGATGAGAGATCTCTTTATTAACTTATATAAAGGTTACTGCATTTAATGCTTGTTGTCATAACATGGTTTACATTGAGAATTTCAATCTTTGCTTCTCTCCATGTTCAAGCTATGCGTTTGGGCATACTTCCTCAATTCCTCACCAAATACATGAATCCATAGGTGCATACTTAGAGGTTAGTATACCAACCACATAGGGGTTTAGAGCTAGAATAGCTCCCCCTAAGACCAAGAAGGTCAACTTAACTAGAAGTAGAAGGTGTGTCCACTATGGATGCATCTACTACTTTTTTCTCATAATTATCTTTCTTTACTTCAACCCATATTTTACCTGAATCTTCTATATCTTTTACAAACTTGACCTCACCAGATTCTTCAAATAATAATTCTTTAGGATTTTCTTGTTTTTGAGCTCTTGACCTGCAAAACCTTGAGATATGTCATGCTTTGTTGCATGAGTGACAAGGGATTGGAGGTTTATTGATATTTTTTATCATGTTGCACTGCTTGGCTGTGTGTCCATTATAATTACATATCTGACATGTAATGTTCTGATAGTTTCTCTGAGGTTGATTTCTCTAATTGTATTGATTCAAATTTCTTTGGTTCTGTTGTGATTGATTTCTTTGACATGTTCTACGATGAATATCCCTATGACCAAACTTATTACAAGAGTAATAGTAGCCATTGAAAGGCCTTACCTCTTTACAACCTCTTTCCAGGTGTCCATGTTTTTTACAAGCATAATAAGTTCAATTAACTAGCTTGTGTTCATCTTTAGGAGGTTCTGTATTACTCTTAGCAAGATTCTCACTTTTCTTTGCTTCTGTGGATTCTTCTTGCTCTTTCTTCCTTTCTTTCATTTCATTAATTTCAATTTGAGCTACACTGTATCCAACACCAATAGTATCACCTTTTAGCTTCTGTGCATAAAGTTTTGATTGAATTAGATCAGAACTTGTGTGTAATTTCTCAATTTTCTCTTTTGCTTCTATTAATCTAGATTCAATATTTTTCTTGATGTTTTCCAACTCCAAGATCTTCATATTTACTTGCATAAGTTCATCATCTAATTGTTTTCTTTCTTTGGTCTTTTCTTCAATATTAGTTAGGCTATTTGTAAGTTGTTCATTCAGATCTTCAATCTTATCTTTCAAAGACATGTTCTCTTCATTCAGTTTTTTGACCATTTTTCCCAAATCATTTGTAGAGCAATCTTTCAGATCTTTCCTTAATTTTTTGATAAGAATTTGAGAGCCATCAAATTTTAGTTTAAGTTCTTCATTTTATTTTTCATATCTGTCAATATCATCAAGGGATGCTTCAAGATTATTTTTCAGATGTTTCTATGTTGTTGAACCCACGAACTCCTAAGGTTGTTAAAATTTATTTCAAAGGACTAGAGCTCTGATACCAATTGTTAGAAACACTGAGAGGGGGGGGTGAATCAGTGTTTGTCTATTAATTATAATTCAACAATTTTAAACTTGAATCAAATAGATAACAAATGAAGCACAACACATAACATAAGATATAATTATAGGGAAACCTTCATCAGAGGAAAACCCTGGTGGGAATTAGTACCCACAAATGATTGTACTAGTATAATGAACCTATTAAAGTTCCTTTGCCCTATTAGGATCATTCTTTACAATGCAAGTACAATACCCATGTTAGGAGTCTTTTAAAAACTTTTTTAAAGGTGGTTGGGTCATTGCCAGAGCTCACTGCTCAATAAGATTAAGGCTACAACCTTTTGATATCTGATATACACTATATCAAAAGATGAACTATTGTAATGACATTGTTGTCTGATCAGTTCTGTTTGTGCTGATGCTCTTAAGCTCTTAAAGATCTCTATCTTATAGTGACTTGTTCATATTGTTCTTCTGTATATCTTCTCTGCATAATTTGACACACTCAAATACAAAATACATATTGAGTATATATACATACTCAATAGATGCGACCAAAAACAAGACCTTAGTCGGCCCAAAAACAACATACACAATGCTTCCAAACAAATTGGCTTAAGAATGTTTACATGAGTTTTTAATACATAATTACAAACATAGTACAATAGGCGCATAGGCTTTACAAAACAAAATATTATACGCTAATCCAAAATATGAGGTGGGCTCCATACTTTATTTTGTGAATTGTTAGTGACACTTAATCTTCCTATAACTTCTTCATACTATCATTCCATACCATGCATGTATAGGGTAAGAAAAATAACATATCATAGAGCTTAAGTATGAACGCGCATATCTTGAATCGATCTTACGAATGTGCGCTGGTGCTCTGATCGACTGCATATCTCTGTTATGTTCTGTCTTCTATACTTAGCCAATTTTATCTTCCAAGTTTCCTTCACAAAACTTCATATGACTTTGTTTCCATAATGACAACACAAAATTAGTTATATACACCCTGAGTGTCAACTTTCCAACACTAACTTCTCTCTTCGGTGTCAACGTGATGTTTTGGGGTACTCGTCTAACCTCTTATTTTTACTAATGGGTTTCAGTGTTTTTCAAAAAAAAACTTATTCAACTTGCTTGATTACCAATGTGTCTCGGTTTACACTAACAAATTTGCTTTTACATGTTAACCGATGATTCTCAGTAAGTGTAGGCAATTTCAACTTTGAGCATATACCAATGAATTTTGGTATGTATTGCCCAATAGAATAGTTATCATAGATGTTAACAAGTAATATCATGATGCATATTTACTTATGCTAATTTGGTACTTCATCAACATATTATGGAACTGATGTAACATACTACATAGTGTAATGTAGTTCCATTGATAGAAGTAAACTTTAATGGTGTGCTTGCACAATACCACAAGACAAGACTTCTCTTGTCCTAATCCAATCAAGATCCTAATATTCTCAATAGGTTCACTCTAGCCTCAAGGAACTAAGCCTAATAATCTCCCTAAATCTTCTCTTAGAGTTCAACTATTGTGCTTCACCTTGTAGGACTTCCACCATTAATTTTGTTTCACCATGCTTCACATTAGTTCCAAGGATTTCAATGCCAAATCCTTGAAATCAACACCAGGAATGTTACAAGGGTCTTGTATATGCTCTAAATATTAAATCCACATCCAATCAATCCAAAATGCATAGGTTTTTCATTCCAAGACAATCGAGTTTCAAATTCACACCCAACTTCCCTATTAGGCTTAAAACACCTATTAGCCCTATTCAGGGAGTTTTTCAAGATTTTCTCTAAAAAATTGAACACAACCCCAAAAAATAATCAAGGATCTAGATACCCTTTTTGGAGACCTAAAGGATTTTTAAGGTCTAAGATCTCCAAGTTTTGAATACATCATTGTCCTAGAAAGTAGGGTTATTAGGCCTATTTTGGCTCTCTATAAGCAACTTACTGATTTCTCTCCAAAAATCTATCCAAATGGATTGTATAAGATATGATCTTGACACTAGGGACCTATGGGACTCTAAAAACACTAAATCCACTCTTGGTTCAGTTCTCCATCTCATATCCTTGTCTCTGCAATTGGTTTTACCCTCACCATACCTCTAACCGAACTGTCGTAGCTCGCCTAGAGCATGGTTTTAAAAATAGCTAAACACCTTCCCTGACTTCCTACCTATATATATAGAATTTATAGAGGCTAACCTACAATATTAATCCAACCTTTGAATATTTCTATAGTTGAATCTCAAGTGGGAGACATGAAAGCAAAAATAGTCTAAAAGACACCAGCAGACTGCCTAATTTACAATTATTTTCCTACATCTTGAAGATCAACTCAATAGAAATAACACACTAAAAAAAAAATTCTTAGAATACTACACACTAGATGAATCCACAATTGGATATCAAGTTTCAATCCATTAGATCAACATTAACAAGAAAAATAGTATATTGTGCACTCTATTCAGGGAATTCTCTTTTCTTGTTCACAAAAACTTCATTACAAAAACTCTCTCCTTAGGATTCAAGCCCCAAAGTGTCTTATATGCCCTTCTTCATCATTCTAGGCCATTTAAAATAAATTCCCACTCCTAAATTTGTGGGGATCCTATGTTGTCGAGTTGCATGCAACATTTGCAATTTGTTGCAAATGTTGTCATGACAACTTTTGGCATCTTTTTGCATTTACTATGCCAACTAGAATATAGGGCCTCTATTATATGTAGTTTGATGAGCTAACCCTATTTAATGACCTTAAATAATATTTTACATCATTCATGGGTCTAGAACACATTTTGAACCCAAATCCCAACTTTAGACCAAGTAGATCTAAACTAACAAAAACAACTAACAATGACTAATTGGTGACCTTAGTACTAAACTAACTCACCTAGTCCACATGACCTACTAAGGCCTCAAAGAAAACAAAAATCTCTAACTTGGCTAAGGTCAGATACAAGCCAAAAGATTCTAAGGCTTGAGGATTTCCTAGGTGCTCCTACACCATCCATACTTACTTTTTTTGCTTAGGTTGGGGTGGTGATGTCACCAGATCCATTGGATGGGGTGTCACCTTTTGCATTTCTTGGTCCAACTTCATCATTGTTTAAAAATTTTCTCCACATTTTGTCTCTCATTCTCTGGATGTATTCAATGGTATTTCTATTGGGAAATGTGTTTGTCTTTGTTATTCGGTCTCTCCAATCTTTCTTGAGATGACCAACTTTATGAAAATGTAAGCATGTAATTCCGGGGTTATTCCAGCCTCTAGACTTTCTTGTCCACTATCTCATATAGTTTGAAATAATGTGGCCAAATATTCCACATTTTGTATAATTTTTCCATGTGTTGTAATCCCATACATACTGGTTACCGACACTTTTTGGTTGATAGGGGGTTTCTTGACCTTTAGTTTTCCATGCTTTCTTTTTCTTCTTCCAGCATTCAAGAGTTGTGTGCCCATTCATTTTTTAAGTAGGAAAGTATTTGTCCATGTAGGTTTCCTTATTTTCTTGTTTCATCTCAGACTTACATTCATAAGCTTTATGTCCCTTTTTGTTACATTTATAACAAAATCCTATGAATGAATATGTGGATTTAGGAATACCTTTCATTTTGCTCCTGCATACATTTGATGTGTGGCCTTGCTTTCCACGGTGATTGTATGTTAGCTTTCTTGGCCTTGAATTTGCATAAACATTATTTGGAAAAACTTGATTGGGTGATTCCCCATTCTCGGTATAGCCTAGACCAGTGTTGTTGTTGATTCTTCGTTGTTCATCAAGAAAATCATCCATTATTTTATTGCTTTATTTAGCTTTCTTCATAATTTCATTATGATGCTACTAAATTTTGAGTTCTTGTTTCAACTTTTCATTTTCTTCCCTTAGCTCACTGATAGCTTATGCTCTTTCAATGAGTTCAACATTCATTTTGTTTTCCTCTTGACTCATAAGAATAATTTTATTTGTAATCTCATGGTGATGTTCTGTTAATCTTTGGATTTCAGATTCTTTCTCTTTTAGCTTTTCAGTAATCTTTCTTCTATCATCAATAGCTAGTGCCCTTTCTTGCTCAACTTGTCTAGCACTATTCATGACATCAATCATTCTATCCATAAATGTCTCTTGACCAATTTGCAGAGATTTCACTTGTCTAGCCCGATGTTTATTGATTTCATTTAAGCTTGTGATTTCAATACTCTTGTCAAGTCTATACTTCTCCATTGTATGATCTTTTCTCTTAAGCCTTTAAGATTTTCCAAATAAGAGACTTATCTCTGATACCAATTGTTGGAATTAATGGGAAGTGTGTACTGAGAGGGGAGGGGTGAATTAGTACCTCTAAAACTTTTGTATCTTTTCACCTTTATCCTTTTGGTAATCAATTGTTTATCCAACCATTTGTTTTATGTTATCTTGATGTAATATTTATCAATTCATAAACTTAATCAAACTTGTGAACATTCATAGAAACATTCATGAAAGTAGTTGACACATAACACAAGGTATGATATCGCAGAAAAATCTTGTTAGGAAGTAAAAACTGTGGTGGGGATGGCAGCCAAAAATTATTCACTATCAGTAGATTGGAAGGGGTCTATTAAGGCTTACAATTTGAGCACTTCTACTGATCTACCCTATTAAGAGTATCTGTGGAGACTTGTTAAATTCTACTATGTTAAGATCTTTAGAAACACTATTTAGTGTGCACATGATTAAGAGATTTACAATTGGATGGTTAAATCCACCTTCCTTGAAAGGATTTTTACACTTTGCTTCACTTGTTAGAATGTAAGAAAATTACAATTTGACCTGGTGTATGCAATCTCCTACTATTGATTACGAATCCATTTAAGATTACATGTATAAGTATATCACCTAATGTGATTGAATAATACCTCTGATCCTCAGTAGCCTATATTCTTGGCTCTTGATAACCAAATTCACCTTTTTCTATTCTGGTTCTTGAAACTTTTAGTCTGATCCATAGATGTGCTCATATGCTTCATTCATCTTCTCATCCATTCTCACATAATTTTATAATGAATGATTGCAACATCGATATATAATATAGATTGACCTAATCAAGTTTCACGTAAAACAATATTAACTCTAAGATCACAGGTTTACAACTTGACCTTGATCTCCTAGTCTATGTGTTTTAAAAAAGTAGACTGATTAAAACACTTACATTAATGTTTTTTGTCCCTAAAGAAATGGTTTTACAAATAAATCAAGACTCTATAAATAGAAAATGATTGTTTTATCTGATGTGGAAGTTAGATCCACATTTTGTGGGCTGCATCTGACTTTAAGTATCTGTCGGTCAGTTATCCTATGAAGTCAGTTAGACTGTTTCTTGGTGTTCCTTGCTTGAACTATCTCTCGGGTTCCTCTTTTACTATTCTCTCAATTTTCACTATGACCTTCTTGTTGGGTTCCACTATCCGGTTCCTCTTTATCCATTTCACTTTGCATTTTTTATTTATAAACAAAATTGTGTCATCCATTTTCTTTGTACTTAGCAGTTTTTGGTGATCTCTTATATCTGTATTTTTGGTTTTCTCTTTGTCTTGTCTCTCAGTGTATGTCTATCAAAACTGTTCTTTGCATACTAATGACAAAATAATGTCATCACATAGATCCAAGAAGACTACATAAGGAAAACATTTACGAACAATAGCACAAGTACAACATAACATGAAAACAACATATAGAAGAATAGAGATACATATAGAGGAATTTTACAACATGATTGATTCCTTTATCACCTTGCACCAACAAAGTAACAAGGGTCATATAAAAGAATCAAAAAAACATTTAACAAATATAGTACGGTAGAAGCACAATACAACAGGAAAACACAAAAAAGGCTACCATGGAGGACATGCCAATCAAGTGCATCACCTATTCTCCCCATCTTGGTCTATTTCATTAAGGAAAGGTCAGAAACTCACAAGAGGGACTATATCCAACACAGTAGGAATAATAGCTAGTTCCAAACAAGGAACCTCTTGAGAATTGTGATGTTCGATTCTAGGTGTAATTATCAATTGAGTTTAAAGTATGAGGTAAATCGGTATCAATATCCATGGTCTCATATTCATCACTAGGATTGATAGGATCATCAAGAGTATCTTCCTCATCAAGATTAATTAAGATAGGATCTAGAATGTGAATAGAATAATAATTAATTTGCAGATTTGTTATGTTTTACTTTGTTTGAAACATGTT
This sequence comes from Thuja plicata, assembly GCA_018584345.1. Classification (NCBI taxonomy): domain Eukaryota; kingdom Viridiplantae; phylum Streptophyta; class Pinopsida; order Cupressales; family Cupressaceae; genus Thuja; species Thuja plicata. The sequence goes on along the minus strand of MU225287.1, from coordinate 1,706,608 downwards.
GAGAACTAGGAGGAACAACAACTAGTTCTTTCACAGGCTCAAGAGGAGGATTCTCAGTAGGCTGAGAAGTGACACTAGGAGGTTGATTAATAGAACTAGAAGTAATGGATAAAGGAGGTATAGAAGGAATGGGAAAAATACCATGATTAAGATCTATCCAAGAAATGCTTAACTCTACAATCTTGCGATGTTTATAGGCTTGATATGACGAAAAAAGGTTATCAGGGTGAGGGGGACATGAATTATGTAATGAAGGCCAAAAAAAATCAAGAGTAGCACAATATCTAGGCTTAGAAGGTTGATACAAACTATTATTAATCATTTTCACTTCTCCATTATGAATGAACTTAATACACTTATGAATATGAGAAGCAATCACATGCATGGAAGTTAACCAAGGAAAACCAAATTTGAATTTAAACTAATCAGAAGTAGGAACGATAGTGAAGGTAGTATCTACAACTTTACCACAAAGTTCAACAACCAAGTTAATAGACCCAAGAGAATGATAGAGAAAATCGTTACTAGTTCTGATCCATACATCAGATGTATCATAACAATCACGTTGTAGGTTTTTCATAAAAATATTTTCCTCAATAATGACATTTACTAAAGATGTGGGATCAACAAGAAAACCACGCGTAGGTATCTTAGCAATACTAGAATAAATATAAAGGGGACCATCGAGAGCATTAATAGTCTCAGAATCATCAAAGGTGATTGAGAGTTCCCTAGGTTGTTTATCCTTAGTTTGTTTCTGAGGTTTAAGTGGAGCTTGAAGTTGAGATTGAAGTAGAGAAACTTGAACAAGAGGTTGAGATTGAGGCTGGGGTGGAGATACAGGTTTATACAAAACAACATGCTCGACATGATTGACAATGTGATTGAGATCATCCATCTTTGAATCATAAAAAATATCCACAGCAGATGATTGAACAATAGTATTAGTATCATGTGTAGGTAAAGGATTTGTATAAATTTGAAGGTTTTGATTAGGAGGAGAGATAGAATTGTTCACACTACCATCAAAATCATCAATAGATAAATCATTAGAATCAATTAAGTCTTCAACCTTATTCTTTAGAGAACAACATTTCTCAATATCATGGCCATTATGTCGATGGTATTAACAAAAAGCTTTAGGATCAAAGGATTTTGATGCCATCGTAGTAGGGAGAAGAGGTCGAATAGGAGGAAAAGTAATCATATTAGCACTTAATATCCTACTCATAATAGAATGTAAAGATTCAGACGGAGGAGTAAACATAAGATTTATATGAAAAGCAGTGGATACAGAAGTGGCATTGTTGGATGCAACAACAACTTGATCAGTGGCTGTGTTCACCTATTTATTTATCTTGACATAGTTGTCAGGTTTCTAAAATTTATTAGGATTAGGAGAAACATCACTCTTATCAATTGGAACAGGAGCTATTGGAGTTTTTCTCTCAAATTAACTCACTTGTAATTGATAATGATGAAGTGTTGCACAAATTTGTTGACAAGAGGTAAATTTAGTAAGCAAAATCTTATCTCTAATATCCTTTTGTAAATTTGAAATAAACATATGTTGAATATCAATATTAGGAACAAGATAAGAAATCTGAGCATACAAATCCTTAAATCTACCAGTAAAATCAGTCAATTTTTCCTTAGTGTTTTGTTTACAATGCATTAAATTAGTTAAGGAAACTTGCAGACTAATATTATTTTGAAATTGCTGTATAAAAGTATTAGCAATTTTAGGAAAAAAATCAATAGAATAAGGAGGTAAAGAACAATACCATTGCAAGGCCTTATCACAAAATGTTCTAGCAAACAACTTGGCTAAAATCCTATGGTCATGAGCATAATCACTAAAAAGGATTTGAAATTTTTTAACATGAGTGAGAAGATCTCCTTTACCATTGTAATTCTCAAGATGAGGCATATGAGCTTGCTGAGGGATAGTAACACGAATATTTGTCTAGGAATAAAGGACTACCCATGTCACATGTAGGAATGCTAAGCTTGGATTGGGTTAAGGATTCAAGTTGTTGTGGTAAAGATGACACAGTTTGGGCCAAACTAATGATTGTAGAATCATTAGAAGAAATAGGTGGCATAAAAACATTAGGAACACTAGGAAAAGTGTAGGAAGAAGAAGGAATGGAAGACACAACCGGTGTAACACTTCAAACCACAGTTGGAAGAGGATTGGAATAAGTAAAAGGCACAATATGATATGAAGGTTGTGAGGTAGGTAGAAACACCGATGGAACACTTATAGGAATAGATGGAATTGGAAGAGATGTAGTCATCAAAGGAGGAGTGTAAGTAGGAATGCTAGTTAAAGGAATGGAAGAAGGATCCCCACTAGTGGCAGGAGGAGTGAATCCTAGATCTTGAGCCTCTTGAGCTAAAGCTTTAACATTCAAATGCCCAAGATGAATGATACCATGCAAGAGATTAACACCTTGATCACTATCACAAAGGAATTTATTAAGAGCCTCTATAGCATGGATAGAGTCTTGATTATGGTTTTATTGAATAAGCAATTTTCAGATTTTATCAAGTTTGGTTGAAAGTTTTAGGACAAGTGTTCAGGAGGAACTCTTAAAGCATCATCCTCATCATGAGATGAGTGAGAAGAGTTATGCTCCGTAGAAGGATTGGAATCATGAGTGGTCAAATTTTTATTCAGGATCCTAAGGAAAGGAGAGGAAGACTCAGGATCAAAGTAACCCACAATTCTTTGGCTTCTTCTAACTGTGATACTAGAAGTAGGACTAGAATTAGTAAAGTTCATGCACCAATGCAATGCAAATGAACTAATTTAGAAAACAAAAGATTTGATTTTAATTTTTGAAATGTAAATGCAAGAACATAAAAGAAAGCTAATCTAATATGCATGAAAGATCTAACATAAAAATGTAAATCTAACACCAAAAAGAAAGAGTTGTCTATCGCGGGTTCACCAAAATGTAAAGAATAAAATATATGTAGATGTTGTTATAGAGAGAGATGTAATGGATATGTGTAATGGGATGTATATTGAATGTGTTGATGATGTGTAAGGAAGATAAGATGTTCCTTTTAACCTCAAATACACAAAGGGAGGATCCAAATTGATTAAATTCCAAAGGAAGGATCAATGCATAAATGAATCAATTGATTGGAAGTGAGAATAAAGAGGAAAAGCCTTGATTCCCATTTTATGGAAGAGAGTGTGTAATGGATTTAGGAAGATTAAAACTTTAATTGAAATGAATTGAAGACAAGTACTAACCTTAAAATGAAATAGATTTGAATAATTTTGTTTTCTGATGTCTGTGTTGAGTTTTGGGAAATTATGCAATCGGATCTAGAACAAAAACGCAAAGATGAAGAAAACCCAGAAATATTTTTTGGATCTAGCTCAGATCTAATTTTGACCCAAAAAGGAATTTCACCTTTGACCGAAAAGTTCTGATTCTGACCCAAAATCTCTGATTCTATCCTAGAATTTTTGATTTTGACCTGCACAGTCTGATAGAAAATTTGTTTCTAGATCCTGATAGTTTTCTAAAAATGGTATACGAATCTGCACTCCAATTCACTGTTCTGAACCTGTCCCTGCAAGAAAAATGGTTTGTTTGTTGGGGAGGAAAGGGTTTACCTTGGTCAAACCCCAGTTTCAAAATTAACCTTATAATATAATTGAAATTGCATAAATAAACAAAGCAAATAAATGAATTCACCTTGCTTGTATAAAAACCCTTGTGGTGGATTCGAATCCATGGATCCACAAGTATGTATGCACCAAATGGATGTAGAATGTAGAATGTCAGATGTATGATGTCTCAAATAAATTTCTTATAGATCTTCAAAACCAATATTGAATGGATCTTAGAATAGGAAGAGGCTTTGAGGAATGTGGATGGATAAATATTCAACAAGAGGGCTCCATAGAGCTTGAATCCTTCAATGGCTACCAATCGATCTCCTTGATGAATTGAGTGCTTGAAGGTGCTTGGATGCTTGAGTTATTTAATAGATATTTAGCTTTCTTAAAATCTTTCTTCTTATCTTGTCCTTCACACTTATATTTCACTTCTTCAAGTCTTAGATGATTGTCACTTATGCTTGGTTAGAGAAAATGAGAGGAGAAAGCTTCCTTATATACAAATCTAGGGAACAATTTTCTAGAGAGGCCTACATAGGAGAATTAAATTCCAATTAGACCTATACCCCTAGAAGAGGACCTATATTAAATATAGTTTCAAGATTTGTTGGCCCAAAGACCGAAACAGCTGACCTAGAAGCGGGAATTAAATCATTCCGAAGCCTGACATCTGGAAACCCTAGAAACTTGAAATCTAGACCCTAGGTCAGAATTGAGGTCGATTCTAACCTAGGTCAGGGTTTAGGTCAACCTTGACCTAGGTCAAGGTTGAGGTATACCTTGACCCAGAAAGGTTGATTTTGAACCTGAGGTCAAAAATGTCAGGTTTGCAGTTTAGGATGCTAGAAACAGGGCAGAGAAAAGTGAGAAATGGGGCAGAATAGGGGGAAAAGCTAGATCCAAGTTAGAGACCCATTTAGGGAACTTGATATGACCCCAAACCACTTACTCGGAGGGATAAACCAGTCTACAATGGAAGTGCTTCCATTTTCCAACAATACATTTAGCCCCCACTTTAGCAAGATTATGGACTTGATGCAAACTCTTGGTAAAGGAGATCATGAAGAAAAGATAATCTTATTGAAATGAAAAGGGAAAAAGGAATCCTCAAGCCCCCAGGGAATTAATTATTTATCAACCCTAAGATCGCGATAAGAGAGATATCACTAGTCAAAGAAAAAAAACAGAGAGGGTATGAATACCTCACCCAATGAGAACTTATGTCCCATTATGAACCACACAAGGCAACAGTGCAACTGGAAAGATGAAGTTGAACCACCTAATGAATGTGCCTACTCATCAATCAACCCATTAGGGAGATCCAGTCTTAAGGAAAAATTTTGACCTTAAGGGATCAAAACATTGTAAATTTAAACTGGAGGGATCAAAACATTGTAAATTGAAACTAGAGGGATCAAGACATCCTATAAGGTAAAAATCCATGATTTAAGGATTTGTCTTTAATCCATAAAGGGAAGAAGTTTTAAGTTTGAAAATATTTTTAAATTGTGTGTGTGCAAAAAGTGAGTAGAGTGTATGCCCCCATGTTAAATTCTTTGCTAACACTTTAACAGGAGCGATGTCTTTAACGGGAACTAAACAACTATACACATTATGTTTCCACTATGAGATGCCCCCAAATGAAGACAAATGAAGGGAAATACCAAAGAAACATACAAATAACACAGACAGGATCTACCTACTGTTGGGTCAGTATGCTCATAAAATAATACATATATATATAAATATGATATTATTGCAAATTAATTGACATCATTCCTCAAAGAACGTAGAACTACAATCTCAATGGAAGAAATAAAATACAATAATTATGAAGAAGTGTCTTTTTGGATTACAACATGGAGACCAAAAAGAAACAATGCTACCATGTCATAGATCCAAGTGGACTACACAAGGAAAATATTTACGAACAATATCACAAGTACAACATAAAATGAAAACAACATACATAAGAATAGAGATACATATAGAGGAATTGTACAATAGGCTTGATTCCTTTATCACCTTGCACCAAAAAAGTAACAAGGGTCGTATAAAAGAATCTAACAAACATTTTAACAAATACAGTATGAGAGAAGCACAATACAACAAGAAAACACAAAAAAGACTACCATGGAGGACAAGCTAATCAAGTGCATCACCTATTCTCCCCATCTTGGTCTATATCATTTAAGGAAGGTGGGAAACTCCCAAGAGGGACTATATCCAACACAATAGGAATAATAGCTAGTTCCAAACAAGGATCCTCTTGAGAATCATGATGTTTG
>MU225287.1:1662075-1692043 GCA_018584345.1 Thuja plicata | reverse complement strand
AATGTATGTGTATGCAAGAGGTTTGCATAGTTGATTTATTGTTTAGCATGATCTAGTAGAGAAGGCAAAAAGGCAGAGGCAGAGTGTTGCATGTGTGATTGCTTGACGGATTTCCAAGCATATCAGAATGTTTAAATGACAATGTAGGCTACTCAGTAAGTTAACATTAGAGCTGTAATTGGATCTGAATTTGCAAAGTAAGTTGTATGTACCAGATCACAACTATTGATTACTTTCTCACCATTGTATCAGTTAAATCCTTTAACAAGGTTGACTTAACAGTTATTTGTATAAATCCTCTAACAAGGTGACATTCAGATTGGAATTTTCTAAGTCCTCTAACAAGGCCACTCCTAATAGGGTGATTAAATCCTTTAACTAGGTTACACCTAGTAGTGTGTTATTGTAACCTTTAACAGGGTTGGCTCCTCATAGGGCATCACTTCAGAGGAGTGAAAACTTGGTAGCATGTTACTGGTGGTTTTTCCTGTATTGGGTTTCAATGTTAAATACTTGTGTCAACTTGTGTGAATGCTTATGGTTTGCTTTACTGTTATGTTACTACAAGATAATTTCTATTAATAGTAAACTGCATGATTAAAGTTGTTGATTTATGCTACTGCTGCCAAGTAGATCTGAAGTACAATTTTTTTTTATTTGCTACATCTAGACCTGAGGATAATTGATTCACCCCTCCCCTCTCAGTTATTCTAAATTCATTCTAACAGGGAGAAGGGGTTGAATAGGAGAAAAAGTAATCGTATTAGCACTTAAAAACCTACTCATAATAGAATGTAAAGATTTAGAGAGAGGATTAAACATACGATTCATACAGAAAGCAATGGATGCAAATGTGACATTGTTGGATGCAACAACAACTTGATCAGCGACTGCATTCACCTGTTTATCTATCTTGACATGGTTGTTGGGTTTTTTAAACTTATTAGGATTAGGAGCAGCATCACTCTTATCAACTGGAATAGGAGCCATTGGAGGTTTTCTCTCAAATTCACTCACTTGTAATTGATAATGATGAAGTGTTGGAAAAAGTTGTTGAAAAGAGGTAAATTCAGTAAGAAGAATCTTATCTACAATATCCTTTTGTAAATTTTAAATAAACATATCTTGAATATCAATATTAGGAAGAGGATAAGAAATCTAAGCATACAAATGCTTAAATCTACCAATAAAATCAGTCAATTTTTCCTTAGTGTTTTTTACAATGCATTATGTCAGTTAAGGAAACTTGCGGACCCATGTTATTTTGAAATTGTTGGATAAAAGTATTAGAAATTTTAGGAAAATAATCAATAGAATAATGAGGTAAAGAATAATACCATTGCAAAGCCTTATCACAAAAAGTTCTATCAAATAACTTGGCTAAAATCCTATAGTCATGAGCATAATCACTATAAAGGATTTGAAATGTTTTAACATGAGTGATAGGATCTCCTTTAACATTGTAATTCTCAAGATGACACATATCAGCTTGCTAAGCGAGAGTATCACAAATAATGTCTAAGGATAAAGGACTACCCATGTCACATGTAGGAATGCTAAACTTGGATTGGGTTAAGAATGCAAGTTGTTGTTGTAAAGATGACATAGTTTGAAGCAAACTAATGATTGTGGAATCATTAGAAGAAATAGGTGGCATAGAAACATTAGGAACACTAGGAAAAGTGTAGGAAGCAGAAGGAATGGAAGACACAACCAGTGGAACACTTCAAACCAGAGTTGGAAGAGGATTGGAATAATTAAAATGCACACTGTGATATGAAGGTTGTGATTTAGGTAGAGACACCGGTGGAACACTCACAGGAATAGATGGAATTGGAAGAGATGTAGTCATCAAAGGAGGAGTGTAAGTAGGAATTATAGGTAAAGGAATGGAAGAAGGTTCCCCACTAGTGACAGGAGGAGTGAATCCTAGATCTTGAGCATGTTGAGCTAAAAATTTAACATTCAAATGCAGAAGATGAGTCATGCCACCCAAGATATTAACACCTTTATCACTATCACAAAATAATTTATTAAGATCCTCTATAGCTTGGATAGAATATTGATTAAGGTTTTTTTGAATAAGCTAATTTCCCACTTTATCAAGTTCGGTTGAAAGTGTTTGGACTTGTTTAGGAGGAACTCTTAAAGCATCATCCTTATCGTGAGATGAGTGAGAAGATTTATGCTGCGTAGAAGGATTGGAATCTTGAGTGGTCAAATTGTCATCCGGGATCCTAAGGAAAGGTGACGAACACATAGGATCAAAGGAACCCATAAGTCTATGGCTTCTTCTAACTGGGATACTATAAGTAGGACTATAAGTAGTAAAGCTCATGCACCGATGCAATGCAAATGAACTAATTTAGGAAACACAAGATTTTGATTTTAATTTTTTTAATGTAAATGAAAGAACATAAAATAAATCTAATCTAATATTCATTAAAGATCTAACATAAAAATGTAAATCTAACACCAAAAAGAAAGATTTGTCTATCGCGGGTTCACCAAAATGTAAAGAATAAAATATATGTAGATGTTGTTATAGAGAGAGATGTAATGGATATGTGTAATGAGATGTATATTGAATTTTTTGATGGTGTGAGGAAGATAAGATGTTACTTTTAACCTCAAATACACAAAGGAAGGATCCAAATTGATTAACCCCAAAGAAAGGATCAATGCATAAATGAATCAATCAATTGGAAGTAAGAATAAAGAGGAAACCCCTAGTTTCCCATTTTATAGAAGAGAGTGTGTAATGGATTTAGGAAGATTAAAAATTTAAGTGAAATGAATTGAAGACAAGTAATAACCTTAAAATCTAACATATCTGAAGAATGCTATTTTCTGATGTCTGTGTTTAGTTTCAGGATATTCTACAACTCGGTTTGGAACAGAAATGCAGAGACGAAGAAAATACATAAATATTTTCTAGATCTGGCTCAATTCCAATTTTGACACAAAAATGAATGTCACCTTTGACTCAAAATTTCCAATTCTGACCCATAATTTCTGATTCTGACCTGCGTAGTCAGACAGAAAATCTATTTTTAGATTCTGATAGTTTGCCGAAAAGGGTATCTGAATTTGCACTCCAATTCATTGTTCCAAACCTGTCCCTGCAAGAAAAATGGTTTGTTTGTTGGAGGAAAGGGGTTTTCCTTGGTTAAACCCCAGTTTTGGTATTAACTTTATAATATAATTGAAATTTCATAAATAAACAAAGAAAATAAACAAATTCACTTTGCTTGTATAGAAACCCTTGTGGCGAATTTGAATCTGTGGATCCACAAGTATGTATGCACAAAATGGATGTAGAATATAGAATGTTAGATGTATGATGTCTCAAATAAATTTCTTGTAGATATTCAACACCAATCTTGAATGGACCTTGGAATAGGAAGAGGCTTAGAGGAATATGGACGGAGAAATCTTCAACAAGAGGGCTCCATAGAGGTTGAATCATTCAATGGCTACTTGGATGCTTGAATGATTTAATAGATATTTATCTTGCTTCAAATACTACTTCTTATCTTGTCCTTTGCACTTAGATTTCACTTCTTCAAGTCTTAGATGATTGTCACTTATTCTTGGTTAGTGAAAATGAGAGGAGAAAGCTTCCTTATATACCAATCTAGGACACAATTTTCTAGAGAGGCCTACATAGGAGACTTAAATTCCAATTATAATTATAACCCTAGAAGAGGACCTATATTAAATATAATTTCAAGATTCGTTGCCCCGAAGACCGAAACAGCTGACCCAGAAGCAGGAATTAAATCTTTCCGAAGCTCGACATCCAGAAACCCCAGAAACTGGAAATCTTTAACCTGGGTTAGAATCAAGGTTGATTTTGACATAGGTTAGAGTTGAGGTCAACCTTGACCTACATCAAGGTCAAGGTCATCCTTGAGCCAGAAAGGTCAATTTTTACCCTGAGGTCAAAAATCTAAGGTTTGCAGTTTAGGATGCCAAAAATAGGCTAAAAAAGGTGGGAAATGGGGCAGAACAGGGGGAAAATCCATATCCAAGTCAAAGACCCATTCAAGTCTCTTGAAATGAGCTAAAACCACTTACTCTGATGGATAAACTATTCTACAATGAAAGTGCTTCCATTTTCTGACTATACATTTAGCCCCCACTCTAGCAAGAGTATCAACTTGATGCAAACTCTTGGTAAAGGAGATCATGAAAAAAAGATAATATTATTATAATCAAAAGGGAAAAAGGAATCATCAAGACCCCGAGGACTTAAGTCTTTATCAACCCTAAGATCATGATAAGAGAGATATCACTAGTCTCAAATCAATTTCTTATATATATTCAACACCAATCTTGAATAGATCTTAGAATAGGAAGAGGCTTTGAAGAATGTGGATGGAGAAATATTCAACAAGAGGGCTCCATAGAGCTTGAATCCTTCAATGGCTACCAATGGATCTCATTGATGAATTGAGTGCTTGAAGGTGCTTGGATGCTTCAATTCTTTAATAGATATTTATTTTGCTTCAAATATTTCTTCTTATCTTGTTCTTCACACTTATATTTCACTTCTTCAAGTCTTAGATGATTGTCACTTATGCTTGGTTAGAGAAAATGAGAGGAGAAAGATTCCTTATATACCAATCTAGGGAAAAAATTTCTAGAGAGGCCTACATAGGAGAATTAAATTCCAATTAGACCTATACCCCTAGAAGAGGACCTATATTAAATATAATTTCAAGATTCGTTGCCCCAAAGACCAAAACAGCTAACCTGGAAGCGAGAATTAAATCTTTCCAAATCCTGACATCTAGAAACCCCAGAAACTTGAAGTCTGTAACCTGGGTCAAAATTGAGGTTGATTCTAACCTAGGTCAGGGTTTAGGTCAACCTTGACCTAGGTCAAGGTTGAGATCTACCTTGACCTAGAAAGGTCAATTTTGAACTTGAGGTCAAGAATCTCAGGTTTGCAGTTTAGGATGCTAGAAACAGGCCAGAGAAAAGTGGGAAATGGGGCAGAATAGGGGAAAAGATAGATCCAAGTTAGAGACCCATTTAAGGAACTTGACATGACTCCAAACCACTTACTCAAAGGGATAAACTAGTCTACAATGGAAGTGCTTCCATTTTCTGACTATACATTTAACCCCCACTCTAGCAAGAGTATGAACTCGATGCAAACTCTTGGTAAAGGATATCATGAAGAAAAGATAATCTTATTATAATCAAAAGGGAAAAAGGAATCATCAAGCCCCCAGGGACTTAAGTCTTTATCAACCCTAAGATCATGATAAGAGAGATATCACCAGTCAAAGAGAAAGACACACAGAGAGAGAGAGAGAGAGTGAGAGAGAGAGAGATTACCTCACCCAATGAGAACTTATGTCCCATTGTGAACCATACAAGGAAACAGTGCAACTAGAAAGATGAATTTGAACCGCGTAGTGAATGTGTCTACTCACTAGTCAACCCATCAGGGAGATCCAGTCTTAAGGACACCTTCTGACCTTAAGGGATCAAAAAATTGTAAATTGAAACTTGAGGGATCAAGAGATCCATATAAATTTAAACTAGAGGGAGTAAGAGATCCTATAAGGTAAAAATCCATGCTTTAAGGATTAGTCTTTAATCCATAGAGGGAAAAAGTTTTAAGTTTGAAATTTTTTGAAAGTGGGTGTGTGCAAAAAGTGAGTAGAGCTTATGGCCCAACCTTAAAGTCTTTGCCAACACTTTAATAGGAGAAATTTTTTTAACAAAAACATAAAAAACTCTACTGATTACGTTTCCACTACGAGATGCCCCCAAACAAAGACAAATCAAGGGAAATACAACATAAGCATACAAAGAACACAAAAGGGATCTACCTACTATGGGGTTGGTATGCTCATAAGATAATACATATATATAAATATGATATTATTGCATATGAATTGACATCATTCCAGAAAGAAAGTAGAACTACAATGACAATAGAGGAAAGTAAATGCAATAATTACGAAGAAAAGTGTTTTCAGATCACAACATGGAGATCAAAAAGAAACAGTGCTACCATGTCGTAGACCCAAGCTGACTACACAAGGAAAACATTTACTAACAATAGAAAAAGTACAACATAACATTAAAACAACATATAGAAGAATAGAGACACATATAAATGAATTGTACAACATGCTCGATTACTTTATCACCTTGCACCAACAAAGTAACAAGGGTCGTATAAAGAAATCAAACAAACATATAACAAATATAGTACAGGAGAAGCACGATACAACATGCAAACACAAAAAAGGCTACCATGGAGGACAAGCCAATCAAGCGCATCGCCTATTCTCCCCATCTTGGTCTTTATCATTTATAGAAGGTGGGAAACTCACAAGATAGACTATATCCAACACAGTAGGAATAATAGCCAGTTCCAAACAAGGATCCTTTTGAGAATCACGATGTTCAATACTAGGTGTAATTATCAATTGATTTGAAAGCATGTGAGCTAAATCAGTATCAATATCAATGGTCTCATATTCATTACTAGGTTGATAGGATCATCTAGATTACCTTCCTCACCAATTGATCTCTCATTATAAAGGATCAGAAACTAGGCATAATCCTTTAACTCAGGGATTGGACATCCCACTAAGTTCTTCATCCTCTTTATAAGAAACTCATTTAATATGTCAAACCCAGAGATGTGTTAATTGAAATTGGCCATGAAAATATATGCACCAAGCACTTTCTCAACCAATAACTCTATAATCTCTATAGGAAACAAATGTTGGAAATAAACTATTCTATGGATGCAAGAAGTAAATGCTTTTGAAGGGAAACTATACTATTACTGCATTAAATGAATACTCGAAAGAAAGTTAAGCTATTGCTATGAAAGAAAATACTTGAAAGTAAATGATGGAAGTGAACATTGCTAGAAGAATGGAAGAGTGCACAAACTAAATACAATGCCTTAGTTACTCTATTATTTGGCTATAGGAAGTGATAGTTGTCCTATGGCTTTGGCTACAAGAGTTATTCAGCATAGGAATTAAAATGACAAAAATTCAAAAAAGAAAACTAAACTAAAATGAATCTAACTATGGATTCCTCACCAAGTGGGCCCCCTTGGTGAGTACCCAAAACACTCAATTACACAAAATTAATCTCAACAGTTCTTTTACTCATTAAAATGAATAACAGAGTATAGAGATTGTCATAAATAGTAAAACAACAAAATTAAACTATACTGCAACTATCTCCTAATAATGCACTCCTTATCACGCAGGAGCAAGACTTTATTTAAAGGAAAAATCTAGCTTCTAAACTCAACACACCCTAAGAAAAGGTGGAGATTTTATTACAAAAAACTAATAGAAAGGAAATCTAGAAAGAAGGAAATGGAATCAGTCCAGAAAAGAGGAAAGAACTGCTTGGATAGCAGATCTAACTTCCCACTCTCTCCTAGATTTCATCAGAGAAATTATTGCATTTTCCAAGTGTTTGCTCAACTGTTTCCACCTGGATTAACTGGAAACCTTTCGCTACTACTATGTCGATGTTCCATCTATGTGTGTCTGCTACAAGACTAAGTCAAGACTCCAGTGCATAGACGTGCTAACCTGATCAAGATGACAGTTGATACTTTGATGCGTTGCATTTAAACTATTAGGATAAATGCATTCATGGAAAATTATCATTAAAGTACATATTCATTATCTATCTCTCAATCAGTTAATTCATCCATAAAACATGATCATGATTCCATTGTAATAAATAGAGCATATTCATCCAGATAAAGCATATGTCCATAGCATAGGTTTAGTGGTTGACTACCACATTTTAGCAGTTTTAAAGCATAAAGTCTTGGAGTAAATAAGATAAAACATAACAAAAGACCTATCAAAAGTTCTCCTAGGGTATCTAAAGTAAGCCATTAAAATAGCCTATCATTTTTTCCCCTATGAAGACTAGTGTCAGTCCTTAGGCACTGAGATGTTCTAGATCTTTGCAAGTACTTAGAGGTCTCCTTGTGTCTCTCCACTCATGGAGGTGCGCACTCGCTAGTAAAATATATTTTTCCTCTCCATCTTCACACATTAGCTTAGTTTGAGTTGCTCATCCAGTTTGTTATCCACATAGCTATATAGTGGCCATAAAAGAAGACAAGGTTAAAAGGTAAGTGGCAACCATCTTTTAGGCCGTGGCTGACGTCCCAGGTGTATATACTAGTGAACACACTACATTAAAGCTCATAGGTTGATCACACTATGTGATTCTACCTTTTTGAGTTCCATTGTTAATCTCCCCCATCTCTGCCTTAATCCCTTGGCTGCTCTTTCCCCATCTGCTAGTGACAATCTCCCAAATGCTGCGAAAACTTCTTCACGGCTATCCAGAATTATTTTTTTGGGTGCATAATCATGAAACCCATAAACAATTTGAATCCAATCAAAATAAAGCCATCGAAGTGACCAACTTTTAGGATGAAGAGGCAATGAAATGGACTGTTCAAGTATTCGGAACCTATGCAATTATTCTCCATAATTAATCTCATTTTGGGTCCAGGAAAGGAGGGAAGACAAATGAATATCACCAACAAAAAGCAGGGGATTCCAATCAGTGGTAGAAGGAACAACATAATTTTGAAGATATAAGTCGCATAAAAAATTTTGGACACAATCAGGTGATGTATTATATGTGGCCACAAATTCTTTAGGGGTTTGTATGCCTGAGTTGAGATCTTGAAGGACTCTCATTAACTTAAATAGTAGGAATTGTTCCTTAAGGCATAGGGTATAAACCCTTGGTGGTGGTTTGCACTCTATTAAACATGGAATTATGTCTATAATTTTGTTTATTTTACTCTCCAAGAATTGAATTTATTGTTGTTTCCTCTCGAGTTCCCTTCTCAATTTTTCCTTTTCTAACTCCCACATTGACTTTTGATATTACATCGCATTAAAGTAGTCAACTGAGAGGGCATGAATAGTTACCTCTTCTAGCTTCCTGTGTGAGACCAGCTTGGTTGCTTGTTGGACTTGATTTTTCTTTTCACAAACTAGCACATCAACTGGGACAAGGGCCTTTTCCCTGTGATTACCTTCTTTCCAAGAAGAAGATTATGTTTCAGCTCCCTTAGGTTCTGCTGCCTATGGAATTATACACTCTGCTTCTTTACCTACATTAGTGGATGCAAGATCCTCCTCCATCATATCCTAGAATTCTACAAATAGAGTGCCTACTTGTGACTATTCTTGTGAAGGCTCATCAGAGGAGACATTAGGACAAGAGTCAACTGTAACAGGGGAATCCTTGTTGTCTGTTTGTGTAGTGTTCAAATGAACACTTCTTCGTAATGGAGTATCAACAGAAGTTGCAAGATGCTTCTATGAAGTTTTTCTTCTCTTGACAGGTGTGGCTATAGGAGAAACATTAGAAATAGGAACATCTTGAGTCATATATTCTTCCATCTTGGCCTTACCCTTACCCTTTTTATCTTTTTTCTCAGCTTTTAGGGTCTGGGAAAATGTGGGAACCTCAGTTTCTCTGCTCCCTGAGGTAGGGTTTGGATGGCTAGATGCCACATTATCCACATCAATTCCCGAAGGAGAAGGATTCCTAAAAGTTTCTTCTATCTCAACAAATTCCTCATCCTTATCAGGGTTATTCCCTTGTTGTTCTTGAATTTTGGGTCGTGGCCCTTCTCCATGCAACTGAACATGAGGTGCTGCAATAAATCCATCCTGAGACATGGGAGAGACATCCCATAGTGACCTTTCCACCAAGATATTGATTAAACCATGGTGGATCATTGTATTCTACCCCCCCTTTCATACCTCTTCAACACTTAAATTTAAAAGGGCATAAACAAAATTAGGGATATTTACTAAATGGCCATGTCATACATGAATCAATAATTTGAAGTGTATTACATGTAGAAAGGAAAAATTTCCCTCAAAGGTAATGTACCTAATAATATGTACTGCTAACTAAGAATAATATCCTAGAAGAGATAACCGCTTAACACCATGTTTGTTGTAATCTATTGGAACATCTCCTGGTAAAGAAAATTTTTCTCTAGCTATGCGTGCATTGTGCCTATGTAGAAATGCTTCTCCAGTGGAAAGAAGTCTAGAGACTTTGGAAATTATTTCTTTAGAACCTTCTACTCATAGCCCTTTGATATACGCAACACCATTGTTGTAAGTCCTCAAGAATTCCAGTGTCATGGCTTCATCATGACCATTCAACCTTACAAAGTAGGTCAGCCAGCCAACTCTATTAAAAACATGAACATTGGCCTCATCCTGTAATAATGACAAGTGGTTTGTTGGTTCATGTCGCATAGGTGGACCACCCATCCTTATGTTTGAAAACTTCAACAATGTCTAAAAAAACTCTGCAAAACCCTCTTATTCCACTGCTACTATTAATTTTGTTTGATGAAATGCCACTTTTGTGTCCAGAATTCGAATAAAGTTTTCTAGTTTTCCAGGTAACGCAAACAAGACACAAAAGAAATGTTTGAAATATTACTATAAATATAAGCTAGGATTTTGAGTTTAAAAAGACAAGGCTGATTTCAAAATGTTACACGCAGGGATTGTCAAATCATCATTTTTTACATGACGACATAGTACAATTCTTGTAGCAAAAATATTAATGACAAAGGATGGAAATCATGACAGAAAATTTTAAACTAACAAAATATTTGAGCTGATGGAAATTGTGGGATAAGTCATTTATTACAAAAAACCTATCATGCTGCCCCCTATAAAAAATGTGACAAGTGTCCACACTTGTGTGGCTAAAAAGTATGGCAAAATCATGGATGAAATGCTACATTAATTACAATGTATCCTAATCATATTAAATGAAGAAAAAAATTGAAACAATAAAGTAATGCGTACCTTTGAATATTTTACCTTGAAATGCCCAAATTTGGAAAGATTTGATGACTTGGGCAGAGCAAAAATTTGAGCTGGTGCAATAATGAGGTGACGTGAATGTGATGATGCCAAAAAAAAGTGATGAAAAGTTGATGGTATGATGTTTTTATTATGGAAAAGATATTTTCATTTGAAATGAAAATTTTAATATGACTGCATGTGGGAAAAAAATCCCAAAGAGATGACCAAAGAAAATAATGACTCTGGTTGGCTGTAGGAA
Organism: Thuja plicata; assembly: GCA_018584345.1. Taxonomy (NCBI): domain Eukaryota; kingdom Viridiplantae; phylum Streptophyta; class Pinopsida; order Cupressales; family Cupressaceae; genus Thuja; species Thuja plicata. The sequence continues at coordinate 1,680,901 of MU225287.1, read as the reverse complement.
GGCCCTCAACAGGAAGAGGTCCTTCGATTGCAGGAAAGTCTTTAGCTGGAGGAGGTTCTTCGACTGTAGGAAAGTCTTGAGCTAGAAGGGGTTCTTCAACTACAGGAGGTCCTTTGACTGTAGGAGGTTCAATTGGGGTAGGAGAAATCTCAAACTACCATAGGAAATCCACATTTGTCTTAGGTTTATGGTACATGCGAAGCCTATGACCATTCACCAGTAACTTGAAACATACAGGGTCAATGGTGGATAACTAAACAGCTCTGTTAGTATAAAAATGTATAATCTCATAAGGGCCAAGGCAACGTGTTTTAAGCTTACCTTGGGTTTCTTGGAAACTAGAATCATACAAAAGAGCTCAATTGCCAAGAGAAAACTGTTTGGTAAGGATATCAAAATCGTGCCACCTTTTCTGTTGTGTCTGAACCAATTCAGTGTGTTGCAGGGTAGCTTTCCTTATCTCATCCAGCTAGTTAAGCTACAGGATCTTGTTGCGTTGTGCTTCAGTAAATCAATGTTGAGCTGTAATGTCGTACATAAAGTTTTATGTTCAAACTCAATCGACATCATAGCTATTTTTCCATATACCAACTCAAAAGGAGTAAACCATGTTGTTATTTTCCATGTAGTTTGATAGGCCCATACTACTTCTTAGAGGCAACTAATCCAACTATACTGTCTTGGTGAGGATAGCTTCTATCTCCCTATTGGTGATTTTTTCCTAACCATTCACCTATGGATGATAGGGGCTAGATTTTTGTTGGCAAATATTATAATTGTTCATCAGAGAAGTGATCAATGTAGAGATAAATTGAGCTCCTTGATAAATGACTAACTTTCTAGGTACACCATAGTGCATGAATATCTCCTCATACAGAAATTGTTCAACCTCACTATCCCTAGCATGCTTCATCGCTCTAACTTCCACCCACTTGGTCACATAATTAGTACATACAAGGATGTACAAATTGTCATTTGATGTAGGACTGATGGGACCAACAAAATTGATTCCCCATTTATCAAATAGAGTCACCAATACTTGAGGAAAGAGTAGCATTTTATCAGATTTAGTAGGCCACCCTATCCTCTAACATTGATCACACATCCTAGTGTAATTAGTTGCATCCTTGTAGAGGGATGGTGTTATGCCCTGCATACCCATCCCTACATTTTTTGTGCAAAATGTTGGGTCCCCCTTTTTTTATTTTGGCTCTTTCCTTGTTTTCTTTGCCCTTGTTTCTTTTGTTTCTTTCTCTGATTTTTCCTTCCCGAAGGGTTTGTTTTGTTTTTGTTTTTTTCGTTCGCATCTCTGGGACTCAGTCCCAGAGTCAGTTGTTTCCTTCTAGAAGCTGAATTTCAGACTTTGGGATTCTCTACCATGATGTCTTCTTCTCATAAGAAGACATGGTTGTTTGGAATCCCCAGGGCCAGAGTCTAGAGGTTTTCCTATTCTGAAGTTTGCGGAGAGAAGGTAACTTGATTTTTACCTCAGGTATAAATAAGATTTAACTATCATTTTCACAGCTACCATGATTAAAAACACTTAGAGTTTTCAAAGTGATTCATTGGCAATTTGAGTGTGAATTGAGTGCAAGTTTCTCTGAGCTTAGTGGACAACAACGAATCGATCTTCGGTAGCTATTCTTGGCATTGTAGGTTAAAGCTATTGTAGAGCAGTCTTAGTGTTTCTCCCCTTTGTCATTCTTTGAATTCTAGGTTAGTGTTTTTGGTTCTTGCCTTCACTCTTTGTTTGTTTTGTGTTGGTTTGTCTTATTTTCGTTCATTTTGGCTTTGCTTTGTTTTAATTCTACCTACGTTTCTTGTTGTTTGGTCTACCACGCGTTGGTGGGTCGGCTCTACTAGAGGGTTGTCCACCCTCTGTGCAGATGTAAGATAATGTATATGTCTATACATTCTGGTTTTATTTTAGGGTAGTTGCTCTGTGTTCTATTTTTTCTATATATTGTTGTAAATAATGTATATTTTATATATCTTGTGTGTATATGCTTTGACCCTCAGCCCTCCTATAATTTTTATATATATCATGTATATATGTACTATGTATATCCCTAAGAGCTTGTGAGTTCTTGGTATGTCTTGTATTTTTGCCTCATGAGATCGAGATCACCGAGATAAGGTCACCACGGTTCAAACTTGGCACCTTGCTGGTTTGAACCATGGTAGATTTCTCTCTCCTCTATCTCATCACATTAATGGCGGGATTAATTTCCCAGATATGGCATTCAAAATGCATGCAATCTGGCATTCAATTTTGCACTGTGTCAGCCCACTTGTCCTAATCAATGCCATAACTGTCTTTATGCCGCATGCCATTTTCCCATGTGCCAGCGCACGTCAACTAGAGTATGGCTCATTGCTAGTCACATTGGAAATGGATAGTTCATCCAGACTTCAGACTCCCAGTGAGATCTTGTCTTCTACTTTTCCTTGTCACCGTGTCCGCACACCCCAGAATACTCAAGCCATGTTTATTTTTAGATACTCTGGAATTTTTGATGTAGGTTCTAACATTTTCTTGATAGGTGCAGACTAGAAAAGATCCCCTAGAGTTTTGATTCATGTTTGTATATGTTCTAACGGTTTTCTGGTCTTGCAGGTTGCTAATAAGTTTAAGTCAAAATGTATGATGATTTTGCACCTCCAAATAGCCCAGAACTGCCAACCACCTCTACCCAGGTAGCCACAAAATCAAAAATTGAAAGAATGTTGGCCAAGCTACCTTTAACCTCCAAGTATCCAAAGGATTGAGGTGTTTCGGGGTCCAAGATAGACCCGGGTGTGCCCACAAAGCACCTATAAGAAAGGAGAAGCCAAGAAGACCATCCCTTCTTTAGCCGGCGCCAGACCTTCTTCATCTGCTATGCCCATTGAAGCAAGTGTGAGAAAAGGAAAAGAAAAAAAGGGAGTCCTAGTGCCTAAGGTATCCCCTCAAATTCCCACACTTCTAATGGAAAAGTTACATGATCAAATGGAGGCGGCAAAGTTGGCCAGCCAAAAAATCAGCATGCAAGTGGCTGTCGGTCTCCCAATCACCCCAATGGCATCTGCTCGCTCAATGGGACCCCCTTAATTGGCAATGATGATGAATAGGCAGACTTTTTCTGAGGTAGAGTCTTCTAGCATTCTAGACATCAGGGCTTCTCTTATAAGGAAAAAGAAAACAACTGCAACCCCCGCACCAAGCGTCGCCCTTGGTATGCCTGAGAAGCCCCCGGTGGATGTAAGTTTTGATTCTCCCAAACTTGAGGATATCTTAGAATACTCTCCACCGCATGATTATTTTGATGACACCTTCTCAACGAAGGAGCTCCTGGAGATCCGATAAGGCATCAATACTGCAGTAAAAGATATCAAGGCTCAAGAGGAAGAGGCCCCTACAGAAGAAGAACTCCCCATAGAAAAGGACATATCAGAGAAAGAGGCTTGGGAGGAAAATAATAAGCCTGAACATGAAGAATTACAGGTCTAGAAGACCATGGATTTTCCAAGGCAACCTACAGGTGAGCCCCTAATGGAAGGAGAACCCAGAGCCCAGGGAACAACCGTACCTCCAACCATCACACTCCAAGTGCCTTTCGAGACTTTAGGTGACCAAGTGCCCAAAAGTACTTTTAGTGAGGTCGTAATAGCTTCTGGCTTGCTAAACTTTGGCCAGCGACCTCACCCACCTTCGGAAGATGTCCCAATAAAGGAAGAAAGTACTACACAAGATGAGGCCAATAAGGCCCAAGACTAGTAGCAACCAACGGACCAGGAGGTCCCGAAAGAAAAAAATGAAGAGGCTGCTGATACCGCTAGGGAAGATGAAGTCCTTGAGAATATAGAGATTGAAACTAGAGAAAAGATTCTAGGTGATTTTGCAGAAGATGCCAGCATGGTGGAAAATATCAAAGATTCCAGAGAATAAGAAACCAAAAAAGAACAGGAAGCAAGAAAAGAACCGGAACAGGAGCAGGAATAGGAGCGGGAAAAGGAGCCTAAGGATAACATAGACTTAGGGAATGCACCGCTCGATTTTGAAATGGATCTTAATGAACATGAATTGGCAACCAAGCCACCCCAGCCACCCCAATGGCTGGTAGAAACCAAGAAAAGAAAAGCTCCAGTGGTGACTATGGTCGCTCCTCTATCACTGGCCGAAATGATGGCCAAAAATGCTAAGACAAAGAAACCAAAAAGGGCACGGGTAGTCCATACTCTCTAGAACAACCCAGTAGGAAGCACCATTGTGGTCATTGCAACACCCCGAAAAAATATAGATGCAGTGGCTGCAAGACCCAAAGACTATAATATAACAGAGGTCGAGCTAGGGAAAAGAGACAAGCAAGGAGAATTGAACTTGCTAAAAGAGGCTACCAAGGATATAGAGGTCCGGTATGTGAAATAGGGTTAGAAGTTGCAAGGGGAAAGAGAGACAAATGCCAATCTCCTCGCACTCCTAGCAGAACTAACATGGCCCTTGGATGAAGTTCACCCCAGAACCCCTTCTTCTAGATTTCCACTTGCACAAGGTTGCGTGGACTCACTACGCATGATGAAGAAAAAGGTGCAAGAAGTAGACAGGTGGGTAGCTGAGAAAATAATGGCAATGAGAGAATTCCTGGTGGTGTCCCTCCCAAACTTTTATAGGATAGATCTAACCCTTAGCCATGTAAGAAGCTCTGCTCAGGTATGGGAGTTAGACTTGGAAAAATATGAAAAATGGAAGGCCGGGTTGGAAGAGATCTGCAGTATTGGTGAGGAGGTTGCCACAGAGTCTAGTATTTTGGGAGAAGAATCATATGATTCCCTCCAGGTCCAGTACTCCAGACTTGTCCTCAAATTTGAGGCTTGCAAGGAACTGGTTAAGACCTTAAAGGAAAATCTATCAGGTGCCCGATATCCGTTGGGCTTATTTCAGGCATTCATGGTTGGGGTTTCACAAGTTGATCCCCTCACCATCGGAACATGTACCCTAGAGGATTATGTCCTTGAAAAGTTTGATGAAAGGATGGAATCCCTGCATCTGTCAGGTGGAGATTTTGATCAAGGCAGGTTGTCCCAATTGTCAAAGACCATGATTCAGTCACATGACACCATTAAGATGGTGAACGAGTTTTGGAGTGGGTTCGGAGAGGTTGGGGAGGCAATGGAGGCTGTCTATATTAGATGGGATAGCATCTAGAGCATAGACGAAGAGAGCATTAGCCAAGTGTTCAAGACTTGGGAGAAAATATAAGTCAATAAAGTTCTCCAGATCTAAGAGAATTTAGCTCGACATCATATTTTGTATTTTTTTTATTCTTTTGGAATACAAGTTCCCAGATCCTAGAGTTCTAGGTCCCACATTTTTGAATTCTTCATGTGACTTGTGTCTCAATTCCCAATGCTGACCAGTCACTTTCAAGATAGTAATAAAGGTTGTCAGAAGATGGGGAACTACAACAAGGCACGTCAAATCGATGGGAAGTTTTTGATAGATGGTCTTCCCAAGGTGCCACTTTAGGGATACACATGGAACATCAGAGATAGAACACTACTTTCCCATTTATGAGGCATGTAGCCTCGATCCCCAGGGGATCAGATTTCTTCTTTCTTCTCCTAGCTCTCTTCTCAAGGCTGATTCTTCCAATCCATCTTTCTTTACTTATTCTTCTGACATGTCAGGCCTTTTCCATCTCAATGTCTTTTGTAGCATGGTGGAGGTAGTACCGGCCACTGGATATGTATTTTATTATAAAAGTGCAAAATAAGTGAGGGTTAGGGTTAGGTCAAAAGATGTGTATAAATAATAAGTCTGACCTCATTCCAAGGGTTGGAAAAATTGATGATTTTGCAGTCCACAGTTAATAGCAAAGCAATTTTCTCATTTCCTAGTTGCAGAGCTCAATGCTCCATAGTTTTAAGCTTTCAGTAGTTAAATGCTCCCTGGGAGTTATCATTGTACCATGCACTAGAGCTTGCTAGATGGATGTTAATGAATAAGGAAGGGTTCTCTTAATGATGTTGTTGGTACTCTATCTTATGGGTTAATGGTATTTTATGCTTTATGTTCTTCATGTCCTTTACTCTAATGCTTAAAGTAGATTAATGACCTCCTTTCTTTTGCTACTGATGAAATATGAACTGATGGTTGTATGTTTCTTTGGTATTTAGTGTAGTGTGTTAGAGCATTGTCGATGTTTTGAATGTTTAGCATAACTATAGGTAGATTAAATACTTCTAACTCTGCACCATATTTTTAAGTTTATTTGTTAATTAAAAGCATGCTTGGAGATAACCCCACTCACCTGAATCCCCAAAGTTGATGAGTTGAAGATAACCAGCTATCCCCCTCAAAAAATAGTCACATCTCCCAACCGAGCCCTGCACTGTTGAGACCCAACTCTCACGTGCTTGGAGGCCCAGGGAATCTCATTTCCCTAGATAACCTTTACAGGTGAAGTTGGCTAGTACCCCAGTACCTGTTGACAACTTACATCTGTTGGTGGACCTAGTCACAAAGTCCTATCAACAGAAAATGGCGCTAGAAGGAGGGCATGAACTCGTCCCCCCCTCAAGATTCTGATTTTACACCACCCGAGGGTTCCCCAAGCCATAGTTTTGGGATTCAAGCCTTTATTGGGATTGGGTCTTTCTCCCCAATGAGATTTGAAAGATTCCTTAGATCAGCCCCCAATCCTGGAAGGTTTGTGGAACTTGAGCACCCTGCTCGAAAGAAATGGACCCTGAAATTCAAACCAGCCATCATTGTCTAGGGATCAAGCATACCACATAACACCCAAGCCCCCCAGACAATCTTGGGGATTAATTCTCAACCTAATCAAAATCCAACTCCCCCAATGGCTGCTTATTTTGGAAATATTGAGTCCCAAATGGGAACTTTTTCAGGTGCAGCCAATGATTTACCCCTGCACCCCAAAATGATTTGTCCCTGATATGAGCACTTAGGCTCACAAACCACAAAAGAGTATCTGTAGGCATACAAAGATGCCATGAACCGACACTGGATCCAACATCTGGATGTTGTGACCTAGATTTTCCCTCTATCTCTAGGACAAAATGAATTGAACCGGTACCTCAATCTTCCCGCCAACTCCATCAACAGTTGGCAGAACATGGAAGACGCCTTCTTGGCTACCTTCCGCATACACATGGACCTGGCTTGGTCCCATAGCTAGTTCATTCCCATCAAGAAGGAACCAAATGAACCCCTCATAGCATTCAATCATCGATTCCAACATGCCCTGAAGCGGTGCACGGTTCCCTTCATCCCATCCATGGAAGTGACCATACAGACCTATCTCAACACAATGGATCCCTTTGTTGCCACTCTCCTTTGGAGAACTACCATCCTAGGTGAATGGGATACTTTGGAAAAAGTCTACAACCTAGCCTTAGAACTATCCCGTAGCCTCAACAAATCCCCGGGCGGGATTGGGCAAAGCACGCCATTTAACATGATCCTCGACAAAACTCCTTACGCCGGGGGATACAACCCCAATCTAGCAATGGGTGCCCCCACGATAGCCATGACTCCCCTACCACCGCTAATAGACTATCAGGCTTGATACGTATATCCATCACAGACTCAGACAATATCGGGCTTGGAATCTTTCCTTTGGAACCAGCCGTAGCAGACACAACAACAACAAACACTGATTTTCGATTTCTGTCGGTTGATTATCCTCAAAAGTTAGTTAGACTATTTCTCGGTGTTCCTTGTTTGAAAAATCTATTGGGTTCCTCTTTTACTATTCTCTCATTTTGCATAATGACCTTCTTGTCGAGTTCCACTATCGGGTTCCTCTTTATCCATTTCACTTTGCATTTTTGATTTATAAACAAAATTGTGTCATCCATTTTCTTTGTACTTAGCAATTTTTGGTGATCTCTTATATCTGTATTTTTGGTTTGCTCTTTGTCTTGTCTCTTAGTGTATGTCTACCAAAAGTGTTCTTTGCAAACTAATGACAAAATAATGTCATCACATAGATCCAAGAAGACTACATAAGGAAGACATTTACGAACAATAGCACAAGTACAACATAACATGAAAACAACATATAGAAGAATAGAGATACATATAGATGAATTTATAACACAATTGATCCCTTTATCACCTTGCACCAACAAAGTAACAAGGGTCGTATAAAAGAATAAAAAAAACATTTAACAAATACAGTGTGGTAGAAGCACAATACAATAGGCAAACACAAAAAAGGCTACCATGGAGGACATGCCAATCAAGCGCATCGCATATTCTCTCCATCTTGGTCTATATCATTTAGGGAAGGTGGGAAACTTGCAAGAGGGACTATATCCAACACAATAGGAATAATAGCCAGTTCCAAACAAGGAACCTCTTGAGAATTATGATGTTTGATTCTAGGTGTAATTATCAATTGAGTTGAAATTATGAGGTAAATTGGTATCAATATCCATGGTCTCATATACATCACTAGGATCGATAGGATCATCAAGACTATCTTCCTCATCAAGATTAATTAAGATACGATCTAGAATGTGAATAGAATAATAATTAATTTGTAGATTTGTTATGTTTTACTTTGTTTGAAACATGTTGAGAACTAGGAGGAACAACAACTGGTTCTTTCATAGGCTCGAGAGGAGGATTCTCAATAGGCTGAGAAGTGACACTGGGAGGTTGATTAATAGAACTAGAAGTAATGGATAAAGGAGGTATAGAAGGACTGGGCAAAATACCACGATTAAGATCTATCTAATAACTTCTTAACTCAACAATATTATGATGTTTATAGGATTGATATGAAGGAAAAAGGTTATTAGGGCAAGGATGACATGAATTATGTAATGAAGGCCAAAAGAAATCAAGAGTAGCATAATGTCTAGGCCTAGAACGTTGATACAAACTATTATTAATAATTTTCACTTCTCCATTATGAATGAACTTAATACACTTATGAATATGAGAAGAAATCACATGCATGGAGGTTAACCAAGGAAAACCAAATTTGAATTTAAACTGATTAGAAGTAGGAACGACAGTGAAGGTAGTATCTACAACTTTACCACAAATTTCAACAGGCAAGTTAATAGACCCAAGTGAATGATAGAGAAAACTGTTTCTAGTTCAGATCCATGCATCAGATGTATCATAACAATCATGTTGTAGGTTTTTCATAAAAATAATTTCCTCAATAGTGATATTTATTAAAGATGTGGGATCAACAAGAAAACCATGTGTAGGTATCTTAGCAATCCTAGAATAAATATAAAGGGTACCATCAGGAGCATTAATAGTCTCATAATCATCAAAGGTGATTGAGATTTCCCTAGGTTGTTTATCCTTAGTTTGTTTCTGAGGTTTAAGTGGAACTTGAAGTTGAGATTGAAGTGGAGAAACTTGAACAAGAGGTTGAGATTGAGGCTGGGGTGGAGATACAGGTTAAGACAAAACAACATGCTCCACATGATTGACAATGTGATTGAGATCGTCCATCTTTGAATCATAAAAAATATCCACAGCAGATGATTGAACAATAGTATTAGTATCATGTGTAGGTAAAGGATTTGTATAAATTTGAAGGTTTTGATTAGGAGGAGAGACAGAATTGTTCACACTACCATAAAAATTATCAATAGATAAATCATTAGAATCAATTAAGCCTTTAACCTTATGCTTTAGAGAACAACATTTCTCAACATCATGGCCATTCTATCGATGGTATTAACAAAAAGCTTTAGGATCAAAGGATTTTGATGCCATCATCGTAGGGAGAAGAGGTCGAATAGGAGGAAAAGTAATCATATTAGCACTTAACAACCTACTCATAATAGAATGTAAAGATTAAGACAGAGGATTAAACATATGATTTATATGAAAAGCAGTGGATACAGAAGTGACATTGTTAGATGCAACAACAACTTGATTAGCGACTGTGTTCGCCTATTTATTTATCTTGACATAGTTGTTGGGTTTCTAAATTTTTTTAGGATTACGAGAAACATCAATATTATCAACTAGAACAAGAGCTATTGGAGTTTTTCTCTCAAATTAACTCACTTGTAATTGATAATGATGAAGTGTTACACAAAGTTGTTGAAAAGAGGTAAATTCAGTAAGAAAAATCTTATCTCTAATATCCTTTTGTAAATTTGAAATAAAAATATGTTGAATATCAATATCAGGAACATGATAAGAAATTCGAGCATACAAATGCTTAAATCTACCAATAAAATCAGTCAATTTTTCGTTAGTGTTTTGTTTATAATGCATTAAATCAGTTAAGGAAACTTGCGGACTAATTTTATTTTAAAATTGCTGGATAAAAGTATTAGCAAGTTTAGGAAAAGAATCAATAGAATAAGGAGGTAAAGAACAATACCATTGCAAGGCCTTATCACAAAAAGTTTGAGCAAACAACTTGGCTAAAATCCTATGGTCATGAGCATAATCACTACAAAGGATTTGAAATTTTTTAACATGAGTGACAAGATCTCCTTTACCATTGCAATTCTCAAGATGAGGCATATCAACTTGCTGACGGATAGTAACATGAATAATCTCTAGGAATAAAGGACTACCCATGTCACATGTAGGAATGCTAAACTTGGATTGGGTTAAGGATTCAAGTTGTTGTGGTAAAGATGACATAGTTTGGGCCAAACTAATGATTGTAGAATCATTAGTAGAAATAGGTGGCATACAAACATTAGGAACACTAGGAAAAGTGTAGGAAGCAGAAGGAATGGAAGACACAAGCGGTGGAAAACTTCAAACCACAGTTGGAAGAGGATTAGAATAAGTAAAAGGCATAATATGATATGAAGGTTGTGAGGTAGGTAGAGACACCAGTGGAACACTCATAGGAATAGATGGAATTGGAAGACATGTAGTCATCAAAGGAGGAGTGTAAGTAGGAATGCCAGGTAAAGGAATGGAAGAAGGGTCCCCACTACTGACAGTAGGAGTGAATCCTAGATCTTGGGCCTCTTGAGATAAAGTTTTAACATTCAAATGCACAAGATGAATGATACCACACAAGAGATGAACACCTTTATCACTATCATGAAGGACTTTATTAAGAGCCTCTATAGCTTGGATAGAGTCTTGATTATAGTTTTCTTGAATAAGCCAATTTCCCATTTTATCAAGTTTGGTTGAAAGTTTTTGGACTTGTTCAGGAGGAACTCTTAAAGCATCATCCTCATCATGAGATGAGTGAGAAGAGTTATGCTCCATAGAAGCATTGGAATAATGAGTGGTCAAATTTTCATTTAGGATCCTAAGGAAAGGAGAGGAAGACTCAGGATCAAAGGAACCCATAATTCTATGGCTTCTTCTAACCAGGATACTAGAAATAGGACTAGAAGTAGTAAAGTTCATGCACCAATGCAATGCAAATGAACTAATTTAGCAAACACAAGATTTGATTTTAATTTTTGAAATGTAAATGCAAGAACACAAAAGAAAGCTAATCTAATATGCATGAAAGATCTAACCTAAAAATGTAAATCTAACACCAAAAATAAGGAGTTGTCTATCGTGGGTTCACCAAAATGTAAAGAATAAAATATATGTAGATGTTGTTATAGAGAGAGATTTAATGGATATGTGTAATGGGATGTATATTCAATGTATTGATGATGTGTAAGGAAGATAAGATGTTCCTTTTAACCTCAAATACACAAAGGGAGGATCCAAATCGATTAACCCCAAAGAAAGGATCAATGCATAAGTGAATCATTTGATTGGAAGTGAGAATAAAGAGGAAAACCCTAGATTCCCATTTTATGGAAGAGAGTGTGTAATGGATTTAGGAAGATTAAAACTTTAATTGAAATGAATTGAAGACAAGTACTAACCTTAAAATGATATAGATCTGAAGAATATTGTTTTCTGATGTTTGTGTTGAGTTTTGGGAAATTGTACAACTGGATCTAGAACATAAATGCACAGATGAAGAAAACCCAGAAATCAATACTGGATTTGGCTTAGATCTAATTTTGACCCAAAAAGGAATTTCACCTTTGACCGAAAAGTTTTGATTCTGACCCAAAATCTATGATTCTATCCTAGAATTTTTTATTTTGACCTACACAATCTGACAGAAAATCTATTTCTGGATCCTGACAGTTTGCTAAAAAGGGTATCCGAATCTGCACTCCAATTTACTGTTCTGAACCTGTCCCTACAAGAAAAATAGTTTGTTTGTTGGGGGGGAAAGGGTTTACCTTGGTCAAACCCCAATTTCAGAATTAACCTTATAATATAATTTAAAATGCATAAATAAACAAAGCAAATAAATGAATTCACCTTCCTTATATAGAAACCCTTGTGGTGGATTTGAATCCGTGGATCCACAAGTATGTATGCACCAAATGGATGTATAATGTAGAATGTCAAATGTATGATGTCTAAAATCAATTTCTTATAGATCTTCAACACCAATCTTGAATGGATCTTAGAATAGGAATAGGCTTTGAGGAATGTTGATGGAGAAATATTCAACAAGAGGGCTCCATAGAGCTTGAATCCTTCAATGGCTACCAATGGATCTCCTTGATGAATTGAGTGCTTGAAGGTGCTTGGATGCTTGAATTATTTAATAGATATTTATCTTGCTTCAAATATTTCTTCTTATCTTTTACTTCACACTTATATTTCACTTCTTCAAGTCTTAGATGATTGTCACTTATGCTTGGTTAGAGAAAATGAGAGGAGAAAGCTTCCTTATATACCAATCTAGGGAACAATTTTCTAGAGAGGCCTACATAGGAGAATTAAATTCCAATTAGACCTATACCCCTAGAAGAGGACCTATATTAAATATAATTTCAAGATTCAGTGCCCCAAAGACCCTAGAAACTTGAAAACTGGACCCTGGGTTAGAATCAAGGTTGATTCTAACCTAGGTCAAGGTTTAGGTCAACCTTGACCTAGTTCAAGTTTTAGGTATACCTTGACCTAGAAAGGTTGATTTTGAACCTGAGGTCAAAAATGTTAGGTTTGCAGTTTAGGATGCTAGAAATAGGCTAGAGAAAAGTGAGAAATGGGGCAGGATAGGGGGAAAAGCTAGATCCAAGTTAGAGACCCATTTAAGGAACTTGACATGACCCCAAACCACTTACTCAGAGGGATAAACCATTCTACCATGGAAGTGCTTCCATTTTCCAACTATACATTTAGCCCCCACTTTACCAAGATTATGGACTCGATGCACACTCTTGGTAAAGGAGATCATGAAGAAAATATAATCTTATTGAAATAAAAAGGAAAAAAGGAATCCTCAAGCCCCCAGGGAATTAATTATTTATCAACCCTAAGATCGCGATAAGAGAGATATCACCACTCAAAGAGAAAAAGAGAGAGGGTATGAATACCTCACCCAATGAGAAATTATGTCCCATTATGAGCCACACAAGGAAACAGTGCAACTGGAAAGATGAAGTTGAACCACCTAGTGAATGTGCCTACTCACCAGTCAACCCATTAGGGAGATCCGGTCTTAAGGAAACCTTTCGACCTTAAGGGATCAAAACATTGTAAATTTAAACTGGAGGGATCAAAACATTGTAAATTGAAACTGGAGGGATCAAGACATCCTATAAGGTAAAAATCCATGCTTTAAGGATTTGTCTTTAATGCATAAAGGGAAGAAGTTTTAAGTTTCAAAATATTTTGAAATTGTGTGTGTACAAAAAGTGAGTAGAGCGTATGCCCCCATGTTAAAGTCTTTTCTAACACTTTAACAGGAGCAATGTCTTTAACAGGAACTAAACAACTCTACACATTACGTTTCCACTATGAGATGCCCCCAAATGAAAACAAATGAAGGGAAATACCAAATAAAAATACAAATAGCACAGACGGGATCTACCTACTGTGGGGTCAGTATGCTCATAAAATAATACGTATATATGCATGTGATATTATTGCAAATTAATTGACATCATTCCTCAAAGAAAGTAGAACTACATTCTCAATGGAAGAAATAAAATGCAAGAATTATGAAGAAGTGTATTTTTGGATTACAACATGTAGACCAAAAATAAACAGTGCTACCATGTCATAGATCCAAGTGGACTACACAAGGAAAACATTTATGAACAATAGCACAAGTATAACATAAAATGAAAACAACATACATAAGAATAGAGATACATATAGAGGAATTGTACAATGGGCTTGATTCCTTTATCACCTTGCACCAACAAAGTAACAAGGGTCATATAAAAGAATCTAACAAACATTTAACAAATACAGTATGAGACAAGCACAATACAACAAGAAAACACAAAAAAGACTACCATGGAGGACAAGCCAATCAAGTGCATCGCCTATTCTCCCCATCTTGGTCTATATCATTTAAGGAAGGTGGGAAACTCCCAAGAGGGACTATATCCAACACAATAGGAATAATAGCTAGTTCCAAACAAGGATCCTCTTGAGAATCATGATGTTTGATACTAGGTGTAATTATAAATTGAGTTGAAAGCATATGAGGTAAATTAGTATCAATATTGATGGTCTTATATTCATCACTAGGATTGATAGGATCATCAAGAGTATCTTCCTCTTCAATATTAATTAAGATAGGATCTAGAATGTGAATAGAATCATCATTAATACTAACTTCTTCCAACACATCAGGCATAGGCTGGTCAAAAGAAGGTAAATGATTTGAAAGAACAGAGGCATGGGCCCTAGCTTTACCCCTACACTTCTTACGATGTTCATTGGCAGATTTGTTACATTTTTCTTTTTTTGAAACATGTTGAGAACTAGGATGAACAACAACTGGTTCTTTCATAGGCTCAAGAGGAGGATTCTCAATAGGCTAAGAAGCGAAACTGGGAGGTTGATTAATAGAAATAGAAGTAATGGATAAAGGAGGTATATCAAGAGTGGGTAAAAGACCATGGTTAAGATCTATCTGAGGCATCCTTAACTCAATAATATTGTGATGTTTGTAGGCTTGATATGAACAAAATAGGTTATAAGGGAAAGGAGGACATGAATTTGGTAATGAAGGCAAAAAGAAATCAAGAGTAGCATAATCTCTAGGCCTAGAAGGTGTATACAAGCTATGATTAATCCTTTTCACTTCTCCATTATGAATGAACATAATACATGTATGAATAGGAGAAGCAATGGCATGCATGGCAGTTAACCAAGGCAAACCAAATTTGACTTGAAACTGATTAGAAGTAGGAACGACAGTGAACATAGTATCTACAAATTTACCACAAAGTTCAACAAGCAATTTGATAGATCCAAGTGAAGGATAGAGAAAACCATAACAATTTTGGGTCCATGCATCAGATGTATCATAACAATCATGTTGTAGGTTTTCCATAAAACAATTTTCCTCAGTAATGAAAGTTATTAAAGATGTGGGATCAATATGAAAACCACACGTAGGTATCTTAGAAATCCTAGCATAAATATAAAGTTAACCATCAAGAGCATTAATAGTCTCAGAATCATCAAAGGTGATTGAGTGTTCCCTAGGTATTTTATCCTTAGTTTGTTTTTGAGGTTTAATTGGAACTTGAAGTTGACATTGAAGTGGAGGAACTTGAACAAGAGGTTGATATTGAAGTTGGGGTGGATATATAGGTTGAGACAACAACATGCTCCACATGATTGAAAATTTGATTGAGATCATCCATCTTTGAATCATAAACAATATCCATGGAAGACAGTTGAACAATAGTATTGTAGACACTAAAATCTGTCCATTACCCTTATCCTAGCCTAATTAAATATATATTTATTATTTATTTAATAATCTCTATCTTACCTTTAATTAAATAAATTTACATTTATTTAATTAAGAATCTTCTTTATCCTTATCCCTGATTAAATACATTTACATTTATTTAGTCTTATCCTATTCCATTTTCGTAAAAGTTTAATTAATTCTTAAATTAATTGAACTAACCTAGCTTATCCCTTTTTCTCCCACTTGGAATTAAATATTGCATTTAATTCTATTTGAGCACATGGCTCCTAAATTTAACCCTCACCTAAACTCACTTCCCTAACCTAACCCATCCTTCTACCCCACTTGCCACTAATTAATCCTAATCTTCCACCTAATCACTCCCTAATCATTTGCACAATCCTAATCAAAGGATTAGCAAACCCAAGTCACATGTGACTCTTACACATCTCTTACACACCACTTACACATTTCTTACAATGCCTTACACATCTTACACACACTTATACATTTTTCCCCCTTCACATGTGAACTCGACCATGAGCCATCACTTTCTCAAGTTGCTCACACATGTGTGAGCAACTTTGGTCCTCTCACCCTCTTACACCTTCTTACACCTTGTCAATGACCCATCACTTTCAAAGGTTTCTCACACATGTGTGAGCATATTTCCCCCTTTTAATGGTCAAAATCCTAATCCACTTGGCCTCCACTTGGCTTCCACCTCATGGCCACATCATTGTTCATGTGCAATCCTAGCCCTTCATCCAACTTTGAATCTCCATCGTCCATTTTCCTAAAAAATCTATAAAAGAAGATCCCTCTCCTCTCCTTCAAGGAGATTTTTCATCACATTGTTATGTTGAAAGATTGTGAGCAACAACATTCCAATCTACAACAAATCAACTCTCTTCATCTTCTTTGGAGGTTTGCATATTATTGAGTAGTTTAGTCTTGTTTATCATTTACATTCAATTATATGCATGTTTAGCTTCCATGTTTTGAGGTATGCATAGATCATGTTAGGATGAACTTAGTTATTTAATTTTGTTCTTTTATTACATTTTTATGCTATACATTTTGGTATGCTCGGTGGGACCCACTTCACGGGTCAAACTAACATTCTAATGTGGCTTTGAGTGTGCTTTTAGAGTTTTTGAGCTTGTAGGTTTGGAAACTTGTATTTGGAGATCAAATTCTACAAAGAGCCACGAATCACAAAAGTATCCTCACAGTTGTGTTTGGAGGAGCAAAGAGACAACTTTTGATATATAACTTTCTATCTTTTGCTTACTTTACTTTTTTTCAAGTTTTGAATATATACACATTATATATGTCTTTAATGCAACATTAATTTTATATTTCCCAGAAAAAAAAAATGCATCTCTTTTATTGCTTTTTTCTTTTCATAATCATTTTAAAATCCTTATTTTTTTCTTTTTATTAATATATATATATATATATATATATATAATTCTGTCAAAAATTAAAAATATATATATACATATATTAATATATGTTATAATATATAAATATATAAATATTTATACATTATAATATATATTAAACAAAAAAAAAAAATAAACAAATAAACAAAAAAATCAAAAACAAAAAAATATATAAAAAAAACATAAACCACGGAGTGGCTGTGAAACTACAGCCCACGCAGCTGTGAAGTCACAGCCCGCAGCTGTGGTCTTCATAGTCCATGGCTGTGAAGCCACAGTCCACGTGACTGTCTCCACCTTCCAGCAGCCCCCCCCCACAAAAAAAAATGAAAATTTTTCTTTAAAAACTTTTTTAAATAAAAAATTCTTTCAAATGTTGCGTGAAAGTTTTTGAAGTTTGAAATTTTATGTGGTTATTATTTTGTAATAATGTTTTAACATTTTTTTTTATTTTTATTTTGTAGGAATTCAACCCGTGGTCATATGGACAACTAGGGGCTCTGCTAAACTTTTAGCCCCCTCTGTCCAGTCTATGGTCACGTGGGGCCTAGGGGCTGATTACTAGGGGCTTAACTTAGTTCATTTCCACCTTGTAATCCATAAAAGAGTTGTTTCACAGAAACCTTAATAAATTTTACTTACAAGTTCCATTTTGGACGATTTGAAAAGCACTGAAAAGCTGATGCAGCCCTCTACGCAAATCTGAAAGCCATTTATATAGATTCATTTTCAAAAATTAGGTGCACGCATTCAAAGTTGACCTTTCATTGTAATCTTAAAATGCTCATAACTTTTGCATATGAAAACATTTTTCAGTCAACTTTTTTTCAAAATTTATAAAAAAAGTGCAAGGAATCTGATTTTGTAATTAAATTTTTATTTACACAATTTGTTTGAAGTGTTTTCCACACATTTTGCAAATTGGGCTTAAAATAAACCTTTCACATTTGGATTTGGCATCTAAAAAGAACAAGTGTATTTTAAACCCCAAGATCGCATATGTATTCTCTCCTCTCGCACCTTTGGGTGACCTTGAGTGCACAAGAAATACGTGATCTTGTTTTATTTTTTCTAGGAGGCCTACTTGGGGATTTGATCACCTCAAGGGATGACCTCAACTCCTGTGTTCTGACGGAGTATAAATATCGGGAGGTGAATCCAAAGACCTCTCTTGGAAGTAGAATATTTTCACTCTCAGCTAAGCCCCAAATAACTTTATACCTTTGGGAAGTGAAGGTGGAGATTTGGGTTATGGTCTCCTCCCGGTTGTGTGGCATTATTCTCTTTCATCTACTGATTTGGGCCTCGCATACCTTGTGTATATCGAGGACATCCCCTATTTGAACTTGTAAATCCTAGTTGAAACCTCAATAGGGATGTTGGTGTGTTTGATGTGCTTGAGTGTTTAAAACTTCCCCATTTGCAACCAAAAGGGGATACACCATCCAAATTAAGCGTTATAAATTTTGTCTTGCATATAATTGCATTGTATATTTTGCATGTTTAAAACTTCAAAAACTCAAAAACATCATAAAACATAAAATTCCAAAAAAAAAAGAGTAAAAAACATCAAAAATTCAAAAAAAATAAATTAAAACATTGCAAAAAAAAAAAAAAAACATTCTTGTTTAAGTCTAGTCAAGATTTCCACATCATCTCCACATC
>MU225287.1:1625042-1662025 GCA_018584345.1 Thuja plicata | reverse complement strand
AAATCATTCCTCTAATCCTAATCATCCTTAATCATTCTACTCATCATCTCCTAATCATCCATAATAATCCAAATCATCTCCCTAATCACATTCAATAATCCATATTCTTCTAATCATACTTAATCATTATCTACATCCTCATCAATCTTTCAAATTCTTCATCTTATCTTAATCATCCTAATAACTTCTTCCAGGTCATCCAAATTCTTCTTAATCACCCTTAGTCATCTTAATCATCCTATATATCTTCCTTCTTCATCCTAATCATTCCCTTCATCCTAATCACTCCTTCTAATTCATCCATATTCTTTTTAATCATCCTAATCACTTCTTCTAAATCATCTACCTTATCTTAAGCATGCTAATCATTTCATCATCTTCCTAATCACTCAAGAAAGGTTCTAATTATCATCTAATCACTTTCATCCTAATCATTATTCATAATCCAAATCAGCATCTTCTTTCTTAATCCAATCTAATCATTCATCTTTCATCCAACTTAATCACATCATCATTCTTCTAATCCAACCTAATTATTCATCTTTCATCCAACCTAATCACATCATCATTATTCTAATCCAATTCACTTGTCAACCTCATATCATTCTATCAAGTCCTAATCCAATTCATCTTCCTTTTCCTCCAAACCAATCACCCTTAATTATTCCCTTGTCTTCTGACATCTCTCATTTGCCTTCTAAGGTTCATCTATTCTTACTTCAAAATCTTCATTCACATCACCTTCTAATTCCAATTTTCAGAAAATCTTCTACTTTTGGCTTAGGAGCACCATCATAATCCTTGGACTTTAATCTCGGCTATCTTGATTGACCCACATCCAACCATAGTCAAGATTAAACCACATCAAATCAAACTTCATCTTTCACACCTTCATCAAGATGTTTCATCTCAAATCTTAGGTTGAAAGATTTATCAAAGTGTTTCATAAACCCTCATCATTCGCAAACATATATTTGAATCATATTTGTTTGAGAACATTAGTCTATCTCAAGTAATTAATTCTCTTAGTCATATCCTATTTTTCTTGGGATCATCAGTCTATCTCCAAGTAGAAGAAGATATCATCATCCAAATCAATCCTTTGTTTGCACCATCATAGGGTCTTGTTTCACCTAACTTTGTCTCAAACCTTTAAATCCAAATCAAATAAAATCAAATCCAACTTTGAGGCCCTGACCTCATAATCAAATCAAATCAAATCAAAATCCTTGAGGCCTTTCCCTCTTAAATCAAAAAAATGTCCAAATATTGCTCCTAAGTCCTAAGTTCATATTTCATCCATCCTCAAATTTGTCACTTCATCCACTTTTAATCTAGAACTTCTTCCACATCATATTCTAATCAAATTCCAAAACCCCTCATTCAAACATCATGGATATGGATTGGTTTCACAAAATGGTTTAGGACTATAAAATGCTAAACCCTAATCCTCAAACCATACCTCCAAATCAATCCTCAACACATCATATCCAATCCAAATTCGTCTACTATTTCTTATCCTTCCTCTACCTTTGACAAGGGAAATTCATCTCATTATACTTCACCAACACATGATTCCCTCCATATCCAACTTGCCCATGAGATTCAAGAACTCCAAAACATTGTCCTTAGCCTACAAAATGGGGGTCAAAAGAAAAAGTTTCCCTTTGAAGACATATGTCCTTCCCCATTTGTCCAAATTCATAATTCCCATCTACCATTTAATCCCAATCCTACACCTAACCCCCCATATTTTGAACTTCATGTCCAAAATAATAATCCTTATCCTCAACATAATCGCAATCCTCCAAATCCTACATCATCCCCATCCCACACTACCTTTTCCATTGAATGGATCCAAAGGCTAGAAGAAAAATATAAATCCCAAAATAAAGTTGTGAAATCCCCTCAAGTCATGAACCTACCACCATCCCCTCCAAATCAATACATACCTCAATCTCCTAATCCTTATGAGTCTCACATCCCTCCATCCACTCAAGTTGAAGCTTCCACCTCCTCCATGACATTACCCCCACAAGTCCACACATGTCAAGAACTTGTTCCAAAGCATGATAACATGGATTCTTCTTCTCCTCTAGCTCTAAACATTCCTCCATCATATGACACCTCTCCATCTTATGACACCTTTCCATATGAAGATCCTCTCCTTCCATATCAAGATCCACTTATCCTCCTTAACCCATATCATGATCCCATTCCTAATAAAGATCAAGACATCCCCTCCACCCCATCCAATGATTCCCCCCCATGTCAAGAGTTGATGTTCACTTACCCACCACTTCGTGAATCTATTCCATGTATCCCATCCACTAAACCCCCTCCATGTCAAGCTCAAATTTCTCCATCTCATGATTCCATCCCCTCAATTTCATTGCATGATTCCCTTCCATCTCAAGATCCACTCACTCCAACACATAATCCTCCCCAAATTCAAGATCAAAGTGCCCATTCAAATCCATGTCATAATGACTATCCCTCTCAAAATCCTATTATCCCTCCACATGATACTATTCCTCCACAAAATCATATCACACCTATCCAATCCATCCATAAACCCCATTCACATGGACTCACATCTTGTGTTCAAAATAAAAAGTATCCCATTGGAAAAACAATGTCTCGAGATGTTGGTAAATCTTCCACCCCTTCTAAATCCAAAATTCTTCCATCTAAACTCAAATTTTCCCATCCCCCATCTTCTAAATCCATTTTAGGCCCTTATGTCCAAAAATCCATCCCTTTCTCATCCACATCCATTTTGGGCCCTAATGGTCAAAACTCAATCCCTTCCTCATCCACGTCCATTTTAGGTCCCTATGTCCTAAAAACAAATCCTTCATCCCTTCCATCCATTTTGGGTCCTTACATACCTTCATCCACCATATCCAAGTCCACCACTCCATAACCTCAAATCCATAATAAAGATCAACAAAGGCACACATCCTTGTATTCCTTCCAACATTCACCCTCATTATTCCTTACATTAACTCTCCAAACTATCTACCCTCATGCACCCATTCCATTGCTATTGGAAGCAATTTGGATGCCAAAGCTAAAATGCATAAAGCCAAAATCCACAAAAAAAAAAATCCAAGGATCAACATGTCCCATCTAAATGACATGTTCAAGAAAATAAAAATATGATCCACAAGAAAGAAAATTCAAAAGGCCACAAAGACCCAAGAGAAAAATGGAAAAATCATGTGGATTCCCAAGCTACTCATTGAAGAAATGCATCTCAAAGAAAAATCAAACTTGGCATCCAACCTTGCTAATCCAAAAGCTTCTTCCACTCATAACTTATCTAATCCCCCATCTAAAATTCCCCCATCTTCCAACTCTATTTTGGGGCCTTATGTCCCACAATCCACGATACTTATTCCGTCATCTCCTTCCTCTATTTTGGGTCCTTATATCCCAAAATCCACATTCTATCCTCCACTACTTCACCACTCTTCAAGGTGTGTGCCAATGATGATCTTTCTAACTCCTTTATCCATTTCTTCACAATTCTTTCAACCTCCCATCCATTATCCACCAATCCTTACCCATCCTCCCATCCCATTAATCCAACCCTATTCATAAACCCTTATCCTCCCTTCATCCCCCCATCCATTTCATCTCCCCTCCCACCAACCTACCAACATCTATGAGCATTTATCTAAAAGTCCTTGATCCATTATATATATAGAAAAAGACATCTCAAGGGATATCATCCATGGAACTAGATGTTTGAGTCCTTCCTCCATCTTCCTATCACATATCCATTGTCGTCCAAATCCACTTATATATCCATTTACTTATCCTCATTCCCTTGCACTCTATACTTGGGGGCAAGCTCCATCCATGCCTATGCTACTATACATATCTTCTACATACCCTATCCACCATCCACCATCCTATCTAATTCCATCATCCATTTCCCATCTTTGATCTTGACTATCCTATACTTTCCCTCCACTCATATACTCCAAGTTTCATATTCACTATCCATCATCCTATCTATGTACATCATCGTCTATCCATGTTTGATCTTGACATCCTATCCATGTTCTCCATTTCATATTACTTGTCTTATACATTTCCTCCACCCCCCCTTCCATAATCCTATATAATTCCATCCTTCTTTCCCATGTCTTTTGATCTTGATTACCCTATGCATTTCCTCCATACGTTATCCATTATTCTATCCTATCCATATTTTTCATATCATATACCCTATCCTATTCATCCTCTCCATCTCATATCTCTTCTCCAAATCCATTCCATTTTGCATAGCTTTTCTCTTCCTTACAACACTAGAGGCACTCATACATCCACACATGCTTTGGACAATATGTGCCTTCCTCCCCTCCACGCATATCCTTTTCACAACTATCTATCCATCTCATTTATCCTTTATCCACCATCTCTCCATCCTTCATCTTCCCACCCCTATTATGGGGGCATCCTTTGAAGCATAGTCCTTGGATCCTAATCCACTCGTTCTCCATTCTTCAGTCTTCCACTCACATCCCTTACACACCATCCTTCTCTTTTGTGCATCCTTTATCCCCAATCTTCCCATCCTTCATTTTCCTACTGCTAGTGTGGGGCATTTCACTCCTTTACCACATAGTTATGGAATCTCCATCCTTCAATCCCACATTCCCTATTCATCCATTCAATATTACATATCCATCCATTCCCTTCCTTTATCTCCCATCCAATCCATCTCTCCATCTCCACCATTCTTTTGTTCTCCCTTGTCATTGGTCTGAATCCCATTCTATCAAATTCATATTCATCCATTAATATCTTATCTTCCTCATCCATTCTATCTATCTTCTAATATAATCCATTCCTCTTCCATTCATCTACCTTCTAATCCAATCCATTCCTCATCCATTCTACCTATCTTCTAATCCAAACCATTCCTTTTCCATTCTACCTATCTTCTAATCCAATCCATTCCTCTTCCATTCTACCTATCTTCTAGTCCATTTCTCTTCCATTCTATCTATCTTATCTTCCAATTCTCTCATATTCTCTAATTCCTCTTAACTTCCTCCATCCATCTTCCAATTCAATTCTATCCATTCATTTCTCTTCTATTCTAATCCTTTCATATTCTCTTCTATCCACTCTATTTCTCTTATATTCTAATCCATTCATATTCCCTTCTATCTAATTCATTTCTCTTCTAGTCTAATCCAGTCATATTCTCTTCTATTCACTCTATTTCTCTTCTATTCTAATCCATTCATATTCTCTTCTATCCAATTCATTTCTCTTCTAGTCTAATCCATTCATATTCTCTTCTATCCACTCTATTTCTCTTATAGTCTAATCCATTCATATTCCCTTCTATCCACTCCATTTCTCTTCTAATCCTTGAATTCTATCATATTCACCAATTCCTCTTATCTTCCAATCTCATTCTCTCTAATCTATCCAATCTATTTATTCTTCCTCCCACCCTTCAATCCATCTTATCCTCCAATCATATTATCTCCAAATTTTATTCTATCTAGTTCCTCTTATCTTCCTCCCCTCTTATAAAATCATTTCTCCTCCAAATCTCTTCCTCCAAACATCCAAAAATAGTCTAGCCAAGTGCAATCAATACTAATCCAATCAATCCAATCTTGTAATCCAGCACATGAATCCTTAATCATATCATCATATTAATCCAAATCAGTTGATAATCCATTACGCACTTTTTCAAATCATCATCATGGGATGTATCCTTCAAAACCTTTTAGATGTGCATTGTTCTTATCGTTAACTTTGCCATCTTTAATCAATCAATCGGTTTTCAGCTTGACTAGGGGAAAAATTATGGTTTTCTTTTGTTTTATGTGCATGTTTGCTTGTTTCTTGTATGTGTTAGTATTTTTTACATTTATTATTGTCTTTTCATCCTATTGTCCCAAGGCATCATGGTCTTCCATATCATGGTGTCATAAGACATATGGTTGTATTTGACCTTTTTTATCACGTACTTGACACATTGTCATCTTGGTTCCTCATACCTTGCTGCATAGTTTCAAGTACAATATTAAACTTAGGTTGCTCATGCCATTGCAGCATTACTTCATCTATTTTTCCTTCATCATCTGTCTCCTTTCCCCTTTCCTTCTATCATTCCTATCCATTTTGAGAGCACACTTGTGTTCTCCGAACCCACATGTCCTCTCAAGGGGGAATACCACTCCTTCCTCATCATCCTTCCTCATCCTCCAATGAATAGGGCATCATGATACTAGTCTTATCCCTTTTATCCACTATGTTTTAATCTTCTTTGATCCAACATCATTTCATGATGCTACATCAAAGAGGGGCAAAATGTAGACACTAAAATTTGTCCATTACCCTTATCCTAGCCTAATTAAATAAATATTAATTATTTATTTAATAATCCCTATCTTACCTTTAATTAAATAAATTTACATTTATTTAATTAAGAATCTCCTTTATCCCTATCCCTGATTAAATACATTTACATTTATTTAGTCTTATAGTATTCCATTTTCCTAAAAGTTTAATTAATTCTTAAATTAATTGAACTAACCTAGCTTATCCATTTTTCTCCCACTTGGAATTAAATATTGTATTTAATTCTATTTGAGTACATGGTTCCTAACTTTAACCCTCACCTAACCTCACTTCCCTAACCTAACCCATCCTTCTACCCCACTTGCCACTAATTAATCCTAATCTTCCACCTAATCACTCCATAATCATTTGCACAATCCTAATCAAATGATTAGAGAACCCAAGTCACATGTGATTCTTACACATCTCTTACACACCACTTACACATTTCTTACAAATCCTTACACATCTTACACACGCTTACACATTTGTCCCCCTTCACATGTGAACTCAACCATGAGCCATCACTTTCTCAAGTTGCTCACACATGTGTGAGCAACTTTGGTCTTCTCACCCTCTTACACCTTGTCATTGACCCATCATTTTCAAAGGTTTCTCAAAGATGTGTGAGCATATTTCCCCCTTTGAATGGTCAAAATCCTAATCCACTTGGCCTCCACCTCATGGCCACATCATTGTTCATGTGCAATCCTAGCCCTTCATCCAACTTTGAATCTCCACCGTCCATTTTCCTAAAAAATCTATAAAAGAAGAGCCCTCTCCTCTCCTTCAAGGTGCTTTCTCATCACATTGTTATGTTGTAGGATTGTGAGCAACCACATTCCAATCTACAAAAAATCAACTCTCTTCATCTTCTTTGGAGGTCTGCATATTATTGAGTAGTTTAGTCTTGTTTATCATTTACATTCAATTATATGCATGTTTAGCTTCCATGTTTTGAGGTATGCATAGATCATGTTAGGATGAACTTAGTTATTTAAGTTTGTTCTTTTATTACATTTTTATGATATACAAGTATTAGTATCATGTGTAGGTAAAGGATTTGTATAAATTTGAAGGTTTTGATTAGGAGAGAGAGAGATTTGTTCGCACTACCATCAAAATTATCAACAGATAAAGCATTAGAATCAATTAAGTCTTGAACCTTATACCTTAGAGAATAACATTTCTTAGTATCATGGCCATTATGTTGATGGTATTGACAAAAATCTTTAGGATCAAAGGATTTTGATTCCATCGTAGTAGGGAGAAGAGGTCGAATAGGAGGAAAAGTAATCGTATTAGCACTTAACAACCTACTCATAATAGAATGTAAAGATTCAAAGAGAGGATTAAGCATACGATTCATACAAAAAGTAGTGGATGCATAAGTGACATTGTTGGATGCAACAACAACTTGATCAGTGACTCCATTCACCTGTTTATTTATCTCGACATAGTTGTTGAGTTTTTGAAACTTATTAGGATTAGGAGAAGCATCACTCTTATCAACTAGAACAGGAGTCATTGAAGGTTCGCTCTCAAATTGACTCACTTGTAATTGATAATGATGAAGTGTTGGACAAAGTTGTTGAAAAGAGGTAAATTCAGTAAGAAGAATCTTATCTCTAATATCCTTTTGTAAACTTGAAATAAACATATGTTGAATATTAATATTAGGAAGAGGATAAGAAATTTGAGCATACAATTGCTTAAATCTACTAATAAAATCAGTCAATTTTTCCTTAGTGTTTTTTTACAATGCATTAAATCAGTTAAGGAAACTTGTGGACCCATGTTATTTTGAAATTGTTGGATAAAAGTATTAGGAATTTTAGGAAAAAAATCAATAGAATAATGAGGTAAAGAACAATACCATTGCAAAGCCTTATCACAAAAAGTTCTAGCAAATAACTTGGCTAAAATCCTATAGTCATGAGCATAATCACGACAAAGGATTTGAAATGTTTTAACATGAGTGAAAGGAACTCCTTTAACATTGTAATTCTCAAGATGATGCATATCAGCTTGCTAAGGGAGAGTAGCATGAATAATGTCTAAGGATAAAGGACTACCCATGTCACATGTAGGAATGCTAAACTTGGATTGGGTTAAGGATGCAAGTTGTTCTTGTAAAGATGACACAGTTTGAAGCAAACTAATGATTGTGGAATCATTAGAAGAAATAGGTGGCATACAAACATTAGGAACACTAGGAAAAGTGTAGGAAGTAGCAGAAATGGAAGACACAACTAGTAGAACACTTCAAACTAGAGTTGGAAGAGGATTGGAATAATTAAAATGCAAACTATGATATGAAGGTTGTGAGGTAGGTAGAGACACTGGTGGAACACTCACAAGAATAGATGGAATTGGAAGAGATGTATTCATCAAAGGAGGAGTGTAAGTAGGAATTCTAGGTAAAGGAATGGAAGAAGGTTCCCCACTAGTGACAGGAGGAGTGAATGCTAGATCTTGAGCCTGTTGAGCTAAAGATTTAACATTCAAATGCAGAAGATGAGTGATGCCACACAAGAGAATAACACCTTTATCACTATAAAAAAATAATTTCTTAAGATCCTCTATAGCTTGGATAGAATATTGATTAATTTTTTCTTGAATAAGCCAATTTCCCATTTTATCAACTTTGGTTGAAAGTTTTTGGACTTGTTTAGGAGGAACTCTTAAAGCATCATCCTCATCGTGAGATGAGTGAGAAGATTTATTCTCCGTAGAAGGATTGGAATCATGACTAGTCAAATTTTCATCTAGGATCCTAAGAAAAGGTGAGGAAGACACAGGATCAAAGGAAACCATAAGTCTATAGCTTCTTCTAACTGGGATACTATAAGTAGGACTATAAGTAGTAAAGCTCATGAGCCAAAGCAATGGAAATGAACTAATTTAGGAAACACAAGATTTTAATTTTAATTTTTTTAATGTAAATGAAAGAACATAAAATAAATCTAATCTAATATTCATTGGACACCTAACATAAAAATGTAAATCTAACACCAAAAATAAAGAATTGTCTATCGCAGATTCACCAAAATGTAAAGAATAAAATATACGCAGATGTTGTTGTAGAGAGAGATGTAATGGATATGTGTAATGGGATGTATATTGAATGTTTTGATGATGTGTGAGGAAGATAAGATGTTCCTTTTAACCTCAAATACACAAAGGAAGGATCCAAATTGATTAATCCCAAAGAAAGGATCAATGCATAAAAGAATTAATCAATTGGAAGTAAGAATAAAGAGGAAAACCCTAGTTTCCCGTTTTATAGAAGAGAGTGTGTAATGGATTTAGGAAGATTAAAAATTTAAGAAAAATGAATTGAAGACAAGTAATAACCTTAAAATCTAACATATTTGAAGAATGCTATTTTCTGATGTCTATGTTTAGTTTCAGGAAATTTTGCAACCCGGTTTGGAACAGAAATGCAAAGACGAATAAAATCCATAAATATTTTCTAGATGTGGCTCAATTCTGATTTTGACACAAAAATGAATGTCACCTTTGACCCAAAATTTCCAATTCTGACCTAGAGTCCCTGATTCTGACCCATAATTTTGATTCTGACCTGCACAGTCCGACAAAAAATCTATTTCTAGATCCCGACAGTTTGTCAAAAAGGGTATCTGAATTTGCACTCCAATTCGTTGTTCCAAACCTGTCCTTGCAAGAAAAATAGTTTGTTTGTTGGGGGGAAGGGGTCTTCCTTGGTTAAACCCCAGTTTTGGTATTAAATTTATAATATAATTGAAATTTCATAAATAAACAAAGCAAATAAATGAATTCACCTTGCTTGTATAGAAACCCTTGTGGCAAATTTGAATCCATGGATCCACAAGTATGTATGCACAAAATGGATGTAGAATGTAGAATGTTAGATGTATGATGTCTCAAATAAATTTCTTGTAGATATTCAACACCAATCTTGAATGGATCTTGGAATAGGAAGAGGCTTGGAGGAATATGGATGGAGAAATCTTCAACAAGAGGGCTCCATAGAGCTTGAGTCATTCAATGGCTACCAATGGATCTCTTTGATGAATTGAGTTCTCAAAGGTGCTTGGATGCTTGAATGATTTAATAGATATTTATCTTGCTTCAAATATTGCTTCTTATCTTTTCCTTCACACTTAGATTTCACATCTTCAAGTCTTAGATGATTGTCACTTATTCTTGGTTAGTGAAAATGATAGGAGAAAGCTTCCTTATATACCAATCTAGGGCACAATTTTATAGAGAAGCCTACATAGGAGAATTAAATTCCAATTATAATTATACCCCTAGAAGAGGACCTATATTAAATATAATTTCAAGATTCATTTCCCCGAATACTGAAACAGCTGAACTAGAAGCAGGAATTAAATCTTTCCGAAGCTCGACATCCAGAAACCCTGAAAACTTGAAATCTGGACCCTGGGTCAGAATCGAGGTCAATTTTGACCTAGGTTAGGGTCAAGGTAGACCTTGACCTACATCAAGGTCAATGTTTCCCTTGAGCCAGAAAGGTCAATTTTTACCCTGAGGTCAAAAATCTAAGGTTTGCAGTTTAGGATGCCAAAAATAGGCTAAAAAAAGTGGGAAATGGTGCAGAACAAGGGGAAAAGATAGATCCAAGTCAAAGACCCATTCAAGGCTCTTGAAATGACCTAAAACCACTTACTCAGAAGGATAAACTAGTCTACAATGAAAGTGCTTCTATTTTCTGACTATACATTTAGCCCCCACTCTA
This sequence comes from Thuja plicata, assembly GCA_018584345.1. Classification (NCBI taxonomy): domain Eukaryota; kingdom Viridiplantae; phylum Streptophyta; class Pinopsida; order Cupressales; family Cupressaceae; genus Thuja; species Thuja plicata. The sequence goes on along the minus strand of MU225287.1, from coordinate 1,650,900 downwards.
GCAAGAGTATGAACTCGATGCAAACTCTTGGTAAAGGAGATCATGAAGAAAAGATAATATTATTATAATCAAAAGGGAAAAAGGAATCATCAAGCCACCGGGGACTTAAGTCTTTATCAACCCTAAGATCATGATAAGAGAGATATCACCAGTCTTAAATCAATTTCTTATAGATCTTCAACACCAATCTTGAATGGATCTTAGAATAGGAAGAGGCTTTGAGGAACGTGGATGGAGAAATATTCAACAAGAGGGCTCCATAGAGCTTGACTCCTTTAATGGCTACCAATATATCTCCTCGATGAATTGACTGCTCAAAGGTGCTTGGATGCTTGAATTCATTAATAGATATTTAGCTTGCCTCAAATCTTTCTTTTTATCTTGTCATTCACACTTATATTTCACTTCTTCAAGTCTTAGATGATTGTCACTTATGCTTGGTTAGAGAAAATGAGAGGAGAAAGCTTCCTTATATACCAATCTAGGGAACAATTTTCTAGAGAGGCCTACATAGGAGAATTAAATTCAAATTAGAAATATACCCATAGAAGAGGACCTATATTAAATATAATTTCAAGATTCATTGCCCAAAAGACCAAAACGGCCGACATGGAAGCGAGAATTAAATCTTTCCGAAGCTTGACATCTAGAAACCCTAGAAACTTGAAATCTGGACCCTGGGTCAGAATCAAGGTCAATTCTAACCTAGGTCAGGGTTTAGGTCAACCTTGACCTTGGTCAAGGTTGAGGTCTACCTTGACCTAGAAAGGTCAATTTTGAACTTGAGGTCAAAAATCTCAGGTTTGCAATTTAGGATGCTAGAAACAGGTCGGGGAAAAATGGGAAATGGGGTAGAACAAGGGGAAAATCTAGATCCAAGTTAGAGACCCATTTAAGGCACTTGACATGACTCCAAACCACTTACTCAGAGGGATAAACCAGTCTACAATGGAAGTGCTTCCATTTTCTAACTATACATTTAGCCCCCACTCTAGCAAGAGTATGAACTCGATGCAAAATCTTGGTAAAGGAGATCATGAAGAAAAGATAATCTTATTATAATCAAAAGGGAAAAAGGAATCATCAAGCCCCCAAGGACTTAATTCTTTATCAACCTTAAGATCATGATAAGAGAGATATCACTAGTCAAAGAGAAAAATAGAGAGAGAGAGAGAGAGAGAGAGTATGATTACCTCACCCAATGAGAACTTATGTCCCATTGTGAATCATACAAGGAAACAGTGCAACTGGAAAGATGAATTTGAACCGCGTAGTGAATGTGACTACTCGCTAGTCAACCCATCAGGGAGATCTAGTCTTAAGGATACCTTCTGACCTTAAGGGATCAAAACATTGTAAATTGAAACTGGAGGGATCAATAGATCCATATAAATTTAAACTAGAGGGATTACGAGATCCTATAAGTTAAAAATCCATGGTTTAAGGATTAGTCTTTAATCCATAAAGGGAAAAATTTTTAAGTTTGAAATAGTTTTGAAAGTAGGTGTGTGCAAAAAGTGCGTAGAGCTTATGCCCCAACCTTAAAGTCTTTTCTAACACTTTAACAGGAGAATTTTTTTTAACGAAAACATAAAAAAATCTACCGATTATGTTTCCACAATAGGATGCCCCCAAACAAAGACAAATCAAGGGAAATACAACATAAGAAAACAAAGAACACATAAGGGATCTACCTACTGTGGGGTTGGTATGCTCATAAGATGATACATACATATATATATATATATGTATATATATATATATATATATATATATATATATATATATATATATATATATATATATATATATATATGATATTATTGCAAATGAATTGACATCATTCCCGAAAGAAAGTAGAACTACAATCAAAATGGAGGAAAGAAAATGCAAGAATTATGAAGAAAATTCTTTTTGGATCACAACATGGAGACCAAAAAGAAACAGTGCTACCATGTCATAGACCCAAGCTAACTACACAAGGAAAACATTTACTAACAATAGAACAAGTACAACATAACATTAAAACAACATATAGAAGAATAGAGACACATATAGAGGAATTGTACAACATGGTTGATTCCTTTATCACCTTGCACCAACAAAGTAACAAGGGTTATATAAAGGAATCGAACAAACATTTAACAAATACAGTACAGAAAGCATGATACAACATGCAAACACAAAAAAGGCTACCATGGAGGACAAGCAAATCAAGTGCACCGCCTATTCTCCCCATCTCGGTCTATATCATTTACAGAAGGTGGGAAACTCGCTAGAGGGACTATATCCAACACAGTAGGAATAATAGCCAGTTCCAAACAAGGATCCTTTTGAGAATCACGATGTTCGATACTAGGTGTAATTATCAATTGAGTTGAAAGCATGTGAGTTAAATCAGCATCAATATTGATGGTCTCATATTCATTACTAGGTTGATAGGATCATTTAGAGTACCTTCCTCATCAATTGATCTCTCATTATAAAGTATCAGAAACTAGGCATAATCCTTTAACTCAGGGATTGTACATCCCACTAAGTACTTCATCCTCTTTATAAGAAACTCATTTAATATGTCAAACCTAGCGATGTGTTACTTGAAATGGGCCATCAAAATATATGCACCAAGCACTTTCTCAACCAATCACTCTATAATCTCTACAGGAAACAAATGCTAGAAAGAAACCATTCTATGGACGCAAGAAGTAAATGCTTTTGAAGGGAAACTATACTATTACTGCATGAAATGAATACTCGAAAGAAAGTTAAGCTATTGCTATGAAAGAAAATACTTGAAAGTAAATGATGGAAGTGAATATTGCTAGCAGAATGGAAGAGTGCACAAACTAAATACAATGCCTTAGTTACTCTATTGTTTGGCTATAGGAAGAGATAGTTGTCCTATGGCTTTGGCTGTAGGAGTTATTCAGCATAGGAATTGAAATGACGTAAATGCAGGAAAGAAAACTAAACTAAAGTTAATCTAACTATGGATTCCTCACCAAGTGTGCGCCCTTGGTGAGTACCCAAAACACTCAATTACACAAAATTAATCTCAACACTTCTTTTACTCAATAAAATGAATAACAAACTATAGAGATTCTCATAAATAGTAAAACAACAAAATTAAACTATACTGCAACTATCTCCTAATAATGCCCTCCTTGTCATGTAGGAGCGGAACTTTATTTAAAGGAAAAATCTAGCTGCTAAACTCAACACGCCTTAAGAAAAGGTGGAGATTTTATTATAAACAACTAATAGAAACGAAAGCTAGAAAGAAGGAAATGGTATCGGTCCAGGAAAGAGGAAAGAACTTCTTGGATAGCAGATCTAACTTCCCACTCTCTCCTAGATTTCATCAGAGAACTTATTGCATTTTCCAAGTGTTCGCTCAACCGTTTCCACCTGGATTAACTGGACACCTTCCCTTACTGCTACGCCGATGTTCCATATATGTGTTTCTACTGCAAGACCGAGTTAAGTGTCTAGTGCATGGACGTGCTAACCTGATCAAGACGACGGTTACTACTTTGATGCGTTGCATTTAAACTATTAGGATAAAAGCATTCATGGAAAATTATCATTAAAGTACATAAGCATTATCTATCTCTCAATCAGTTAATTCATCCATAAAACATGATCATGAATCTATTGTAATAAATAGAGCATATTCATCCAGATAAATCATATTAAGTAAGCATATGTCCATAGCATAGGCTTAGTGGTTGACTACCACATATTAGCAGTTTTAAAGCATAAAGTCTTGGAGTAAATAAGATAAAACATGACAAAAGACCTATCAAAAGTTCTCTTAGGGTATCTAAAGTATGCCATTAAAATAGCCTATCATTTTTCCCCCTACGAAGACTAGTGTCGGTCCTTAGGCACTGAGACATTCTAGATCTTTGAAAGTACTCAGAGGTCTCCTTCCTATGTCTCTCCACTCATGGAAGTGCCCACTCAGTAGTAAAATCCATTTTTCCTCTCCATCTTCACGTGTCTGCTTAGTTCCAGTTGCTCATCCAGTTCATTATCCACACAGCTGTATAGCGGCCATAAAAGAAGATGAGGCTGAAAGGTAAGTGGCAACCATCTTTTAGGTCATGGCTGACGTCCCAGGTGTATATACCAGTGAACACACAACATTGAAGCTCGTAGGTTGATCACACTATGTGGTTCTACCTTTTTGAGTGCCATAGTTAATCTCCCCAATCTATGCCTTAATCCCTCAGCTGCTCTTTCCCCATCTGCTAGTGACAATCTCTCAAATGTTGTGACAAATTCTTCACGGCTATCCAGAATTATTTTTTGGGTGCATAATCATGAAACCCATAAAAAATTTGAATCCAATCACAGTAAAGCCATCGAAGTGACCGACTTTCAGGATGAAGAGGCAATGAAATAGAATTTTCAAGTATTCTGAACCTATGTAATTGTTCTCCATAACTAATCTCGTTTTGGGTCTAGGAAAGGAGGGCAAACAAATGAATATCACCAAAAAAAAGTATGGGATTCGAATCAGTGTTAGAAAGAACAACATAATTTTGAAGATAAAAGTCGCATAAAAAATTCTAGACACAATCAGGTGATGTATTATATGCGGCCATAGATTCTTGAGGGGTTCTTATGCCTGAGTTGAGATCCTGAAGGACTCTCATTAACTTACACAGTAGGAATTGTTCCTTAAGGAATAGGGTATAAACCCTTGGTGGTGGTTTGCACTCTATTAAACTCAGAATTATGTCTATAATTTTATTTATTTTACTCTCCAAGAATTGAATTTCCTATTGTTTCCTCTCAAGTTCCCTTCTCAATTTTGCCTTTACTAACTCCCACATTGAATTTTGATATTACATCTAATTAAAGTAGTCAACTCGAAGGGCATGAATAGTTACCTCTTCTGGCTTCCTATGTGAGACCAGCTTGGCTGCTTGTTGGCCTTGCTTTTTCTTTTCACAAACTAGCACATCAACTGGAACAAGGGCCTTTTCCCCATGATTGCCTTCTTGCTGAGAAAAAGATTCTTTTTTGGCTCCCTTAGGTTTTGCTGCTTATGGAATTATACACTCTACTTCTTTACCGACATCAATAGATGCAAGATCCTCCTCCATCATATCCTAGCATTCTATAAATGGAGTGCCTACTTGTGTCTATTCTTGTGAAGGCTCCTCAGAGGAGACATTAGGACAAGAGTCAACTGTAACATGGGAGTCCTTGTTGTCTATTTGTGTAGTGTTCAAATGAACACTTCTTCGTAAGGGAGTATCAATAGAAATTGTAGGATGCTTGTATGAAGTTTTTCTTCTCTTGATAGGTGTGGCTATAGGAGAAACATTAGAAATAGGAACATCTTGACTCATATATTCTTCCATCTTGGCCTTACCCTTACCCTTTTTATCTTTTTGATCAGCTGTTAGGGTTTGAGAAAATGTGGGAACCTTAGTTTCTCTGCTCCCTAAGGTAGGGTTTGGATGGCTGGATGCCACATTCTCCACATCAATTCCCGAAGGAGAAGGATTCCTGAAAGGTTCTTCTAGCTCAAAGAATTCCTCATCCTTATCAGGGTTATTCCCTTATTGTTCTTGAATTTTGTGTTGTGGCCCTTCTCCATGCAACTAAACATGAGGCGCTACAATAAATCCATCCTGAGACATGGGAGAGAAATCGCATAGTGACCTTTCCACCAAGATCTTGATTAAACTGTGGTGGATCATTGTATTCTACCACCCCTTTTGTACCTCTTCAACACTTAAATTTAAAAGGGCATAAAGAAAATTGGGGATATTTACTGAATGGCCATGTCGTACATGACTCAATAATTTGAAGTGTATTACACGTCGAAAGTAAAAATGGCCCTCAAAGGTAATGTACCTGATAATATGTACTGCCAACTAAGAATAATCTCCTAGAAGAGATAACCTCTTAACACCATGTTTGTTGTAATCTACTGGAACATCTCCTAGTAAAGAAAATTCTGCTCTAGCTGTGTGTGCATTGTGCCTATGCGAAAATGCTTCTTCGGTGGAAAGAAGTCTAGAGACTTTGGAAATTCTTGCTTCAGAACCTTCTACTCATAGCCCTTTGATATACACAACACCATTGTTGTAAGTCCTCAAGAATTCCAGTGTCGTGGCTTCATCATGACCATTCAACCTTACAAAGTAGGTCAGCCACCCAACTCTATTAAAAACCTAAACATTGGCCTCGTCCTGTAACAATGAAAAGTGGTTTGTTGGTTCGTGTCTTATAAGCAGACCACCCATCCTTCTGTTTGAAAACTTCAACAATGTCTAAAAAATCTCTAAAAAACCCTCTTATTCCACTACTACTATTAATTCTGTTTGATGAAATGCCACTGTTATGAACAAAATTTGAATAAAGTTTTCTATTTTTCCGGGTAACACAAACAAGACACAAAAGAAATGTTTGAAATAGTACTGTAAATATAAGCTTGGATTTTGAGTTTAAAAAGACAGGGCTGATTTTGAAATGTTACACGCAGGGATTGTCAAATCATCATTTTTGACATGATGGCGTAGTACAATTCTTGTAGAAAAAATATTAATGAGAAAGGATGGAAATCATGACAGTAGATTTTAAACTGACACAATATTTGAGCTGATGGAAATTGTGGGATAAGTCATTTATTACACAAAACTTATCATGCTGCCCCCTACAAAAAATGTGACAAGTGTCCACACTTGTGTGGCTAAAAAGTATGGAAAAATCATGGATGAAATGCTACATTAATTACAATGTATCATAATCATATTAAATGAAGAAAAAAAATTTCAACATTAAAGCAATGCTTACCTTTGAATATTATACCTTGAAATGCCCAAATCTAGAAAGATTTGATGACGTGGTCAGAGAAAAAATTTGAGCTGGCGCAATAATGAGGTGACGTGAATGTGATGTTGGAAAAAAAAAGTGATGAAAAGTTGATGGTATGATGTTTTTATTATGGACAAGATATTTTCATGGGAAATGAAAATTTAATTATGACTAAATGTGGAAAAAAAATGTCAAAGAGAGGACTAGAGCAAATAATTACTCTGGTTGGCTGCAGGAAGGCCCTCAGCAGGAAGAGGTCCTTCAACTGCAGGAAAGTATTTAGCTAGAGGAGGTTCTTCGGCTGTAGGAAAGTCTAGAGATGGAAGGGGTTCTTCAGTTGTAGGAGGTCCTTCAACTACAAGAGGTTCAGCTAGGGTAGGAGAAATCTCAAACTACCGTAGGAAATCCACCTTTGTCTCAGGTTTATGGTACAAGCGAAGTCTATGACCATCACCAGTAACTTGAAATGTACAGGGTCGATGGTGGATAACTGAATAGCTCTATTAGTATAAAACTATATAATCTCATAAGGGCCAAGCCAATGTGTTGTAAGCTTACCTTGGGTTTCTTGGAAACTCGAATCATACAAAAGAGCCCAATCGCCAGGAGAAAACTATTTGGTAAGGATATCAGAATCATGCCACTTTTTTTGTTGTGTCTGAACCAATTCAATGTGTTGCAGGGCAGCTTTCCTTATCTCATCCAGTTGGTTAAGTTGCAGGATCTTTTCATGTTGTGCTTTAGTAAGATCAATGTTGAGTTGTAATGTCGTACATAAAGTTTTATGTTCAAACTCGATCGACATCATAGCTATTTTCCATATACCAACTCAAAAGGAGTAAACCCTGTTGTTGTTTTCCATGTAGTTCGATAGGCCCATACTGCCTCTTGGAGGAAACTACTCCAATATTTCTTGTGTAACTATACTATCTTGGTGAGGATAGCTTTTATCTCCCTATTGGTGATTTTTTCCTAACCATTCGCCTGTGGATGATAGGGGCTAGATTTATGATGGCGAATATTATACTCATTCATTAGATAAGTGATCAATGTAGAGGTAAATTGAGCTCCTTGATCAATGACTAACTCTTTGGGTACACCATAGTACGTGAATATATCCTCGTACAGAAATTGTGTGACCTTGCTATCCCTAGCATGCTTCATGGCTCTAACTTCCACCCACCTGGTCACATAATCAGTACATACAAGGATGTACAAATTGTCATTTGATGTAGGACTGATGGGACCAACAAAATTGATTCCCCATTTATCAAATAGAGTCACCAATACTTGAGGAAAGAGTGGCATTTCATCAGATTTAGAAGGCTGCCCCATCCTCTGACATTGATCACACATCCTAGTGTAATTGGTTGCATCCTTGTAGAGGAATGGTGTTATGCCCTGCATACCCGTCCCTACATTTTGTGTGCAAAATGTTGGGTCCCCCTTTTTTTTCTTTTGGCTCTTTCCTTGTTTTCTTTGCCCTTGTTTCTTTTGTTTCTTTCTCTGGGTTTTCCTTCCCTGAGGGTTTGTTTTGTTTTTGTTTTTGTCATTCACGTCTCTGGGACCCGGTCCTAGGGTCGGTTGTTTCCTTCCAGAAGCTGGATTCTGGACTTTGGGATTCTCTGCCACGATGTCTTCTTCTCGTAAGAAAACATGGTTGTTTGGAATCCCTGGGCCCGGAGTCCAGAGGTTCGCCTATTCCAAAGTTTCCGGAGAGAAGGTAACTTTCTTTTTACCTCGGGTATAAATAAGATTTACCTGTCATTTTCACAGTTACCATGATTAAAAACACTTAGAGTTTTCAGAGTGATTCATTGGTGATTTGAGTGTGAATTGAGTGTGAGTTTCTTTGAGCTTAGTGGACAATGATGAATCAATCTTTGGTAGTTATTCTTGGCATTGGAGGTTAAAGCTATTGCAGAGCGGTCTTAGTGCTTCACCCCTTCACCATTCTTCAAATTCCAGGTTGGTGTTTCTGGTTCTTGCCTTCGCTCTTTGTTTGTTTCATGTTGGTTTGTCTTATTTTTGTTCATTTTGGCTTTGCTTTGTTTTGTTTCTACCTACATTTCTTGTTCTTTGGTCTGCCACCCATTGGTGGGTCGGCTCTGCCAAAGGGTTTTCCGCCCTCTATGCAGATGTAAGATAATGTATATGTTTGTACATTCCAATTTTTTTTAGGGTAGTTTCTCTGCATTCCATTTTTGATATATATTGTTGTAAATAGTGTATATTTTATGTATCTTGTATGTATACCCTTTGGCCCTTGGCCCTCCTATACTTTTTATGTATATCATGTATATATGTGCTATATATATCCCTCAGAGCTTGCAAGTTCTTCGCGCTCTATCTTGTATTTTTGCCTCATGAGATCGAGTTCATCGAGAAAAGGCCACCACAGTTTGAACTCGGCACCTCACTAGTTCAAACCATGGCAGCTTTCTCTCTCCTCTATCTTCTTGCATTAATGGCAAGATTAATTTCCCAAGTATGGAATTTAAAATGCATCCAATCTGGCATTCAATTTTTCCCTGTGTCAGCCCACTTGTCCTATTCAATGCCATAACTGTCTTTACAATGCCTGCCATTTTCCCACATGCCAGCACATGTCAACTAGAGTACTGCTCATTGCCAGTCACATTAGCAATGGCTAGTTCATCCAGACTTCGGACTCCCAGCAAGATCTTGTCTTCTTCTTTTCCTTGTCACCGTGTCTGCACACCCCAAAATGCTCAAGCCATGTTCATTTTTAGATACTCCAGAACTTTTGATGTAGGTGCTAACATTTTTTTGACAGGTGTGGGCTGGCAAAGATCTCCCAGAGTTTTGATTCATGTTTGTATATGTTCTGACAATTTTCTAGTCTTTCAGGTTGTTGATAAGTTTAAGTCAAAATGTTTAACAATTTTGCACCTCCAAATAGCCCAGAACTACCAACCACCTCTACCTAGGCAGCCACAAAATCAAAAATTGAAATAATGTTGGCCAAGTTGCCTTTAACCTCTAAGTATCTAAAGGATGGAGGTGTTGCGGGGTCCAAGATAGACTCCAAAGTTTGTAGAATAATAGATCCAGACCCCGAGAGTTGGTCCAAATTACAGGGTCTTATCTAGACCACTTATAGGTTAAAGGAATAGGGGGATAAAATTTCCACTTGCTTAGCTTCCTCTAGTATCATCAAGGCTGTAAACTTTCCATGTGCAGTGCAATCACCCAAACTTATCCGACAGCTGGTAGTATTGTACAATCCAGCCACTCTCTCAATCTTGCTTCCAGATCCCCAGCCGTTGCAATATCCTGCCACAATCATCACATTGGATGCCCCCACCTTTGCTTCTGGGTTGGGAATTCCACAATTCAAAGGGTCTATGGTAATCACCAGGGCCAGCTCACTCAAGGAATTCGGTGAGGTCGAGACCATTTCCTAGCAACACCTCAATAATCATTGGTTAAAGTATCCAAAGTGAGACTGCAAGAGAATAAAGTTGGAAATTCCCCACGGAGATTTCAAGGAGCCCATTCAAGCGGGCATAATATTTTTGTGCAGAATATTTGGATGGCCCCATGCCCGAGAATTTTCAACATGGATGTATTATTTCTTATACTGCATAACAACACACAATAGGACTTTCAACTGCACGGTAATTATATCAAATCATGTAGATACACAAATGAAGACCGTCATCCAGAATTCACAATTCTATATGACTTCATATGTGCTATGGGAATTGGCACAACAAAGGCCATCTTTTCAGGGCCTAGGAATAGTTGGAGAGCTTGGGAATGATCTGGGATAGGTCACACCTTGGGATCATTATCCCCAATTGTAGTGGGAGCTCAACTTCAAGAATTTCTGCCAGGTAAATGACACCTTCATTTACCACAACATTCTTACACTTACCCGAGATTCTGGGTACCACCTCTCACAGGTGGCAATGACATTGGTCAATTCTTATGGCCAATATTTTATTCAATTCAGATGTCATACATACATTAGGGTGATAGGCTTCAACAGGAAGCCCAACTTCCTTCCCCAGTATTGCGGGGATAGGATTATTCTTTTGGAATTCTGCAGGTAGATGATGGATCTACATGCCTTCTTCACAGTGAAGAAGGTCATCAATGTCCCATTCCCCTTTTCTTGCGGGTATTACACATGCAACCTCGCCACAACCTGAGAGGCAAATAATGAGTTAAAAGGATTGGGGCTAGTTGAATTCAACCACACCTAAAAGAATTATGATCCCCGTAGCAAGATTGTCGTCGCACTACCTAGGGCATCCCCCCCACACGAAGAGGACATTGAAGACTTTTGGGAAGATTTCTAGGATAGCTTTTATCTTAGGGCTCAACAACATATAATAATGAGCAAAGGGCTCATGGAGGAGCTAGACCTTTGAAATTTCCCAAAAGGTTTCAATGACTATGGGCCATTGGAAGATCAAGCGTACAAGGGATAGGGGCTGGAGAAATTGGACCTCCCTCTAGTGGATTGGGCCACTCTGGAGGATTTAACTATTGAAGTGGTATGTCGCCCCATCATAGAAGCAAGTCACAAGTATTTTTCCTATGTGTGCCCCAAAAGCACCCCCAAGAAAGTAGCTGTCAAGAAGACCATCCCTTCTTTAGCCGGTGCCAGGCCTTCTTCATCTGCTACACCCACTGAAGCAAGTGTGAGAAAAAAAAAAGAAAAAGAGGGAGTCTCGGTGCCTAAGGCATCCCCTCAAATTCCCACACTTCTAATGGCAAATTTACATGATCAAATGGAGGCGACAAAGTTGGCCAGCCAACAAATCAGCATGCAGGTGGCTGCCAGTCTCCCAATCACCCCAATGGCATCTTCTCGCTCAACGGGACCCCCTTCATTGGTAGTGATGATGAATAGGTAGATTTTTGCAGAGGCAAAGTCTTTCAGCATTTTAGAAACCGAGGATTCTCTTATAAGGAAAAAGAAAACAGCTACAACCCCTGCATCAAGTGCCGCCCTTGGTATGCCTGAGAAGCCCCCAGTGGATGTAAGTTTAGATTCTCCCAAAATTGAGGATATCTTATACTCCTCTCTGCCACATGATGATTTTAATGACACCTTCTCGATGGAGGAGCTCCTGGAGATCCAGCAGGGTGTTAATACTGCAGTAAAAGAAATCGAGGCTCAAGAGGAAGAGGCCCCTACAGAAGAAGAACTCCCCATAGAAAAGGACATATCAAAGCAAGAGGCTTGGGAGGAAAATACTGAGCCTGAACAGGAAGAATTACATGTCCAGAAGACTGTGGATTTTCCAAGGCAACCTATAGGCGAGCCCCTAATGTAAGGAGAACCTAGACCCCAAGGAACAACCATACCTCTGACCATCACACACCAAGTGCCTTTGGAGACTTTGGGTGACCAAGTGCCCTAAAGCACTTTCGATGAGGTTGTAACAGCTACCACCTTGCTAAACTTTGGCCAGCAACCTCACCCACCTGTAGAATATTTCCCAATGGAGGAAGAAAGTACTGTAGAAGATGAGGCCAATAAGGCCCAAGACCAGCAGCAACCATTGGAATAGGAGGTCCCGGAAGAAGAAAATGAAGAGGCTGCTAATACCGCCAGGGAAGATGAAGTCCCTGAGAATAAAGAGATTGAAACCAGAGAAAAGATTCTAGGTGATTTTGCAAAATATGCCAGCACGACAAAAAATATCAAGGATTTCAGAGAACAAGAAACCAAAAAAGAACAGGAAGCAAGAAAGGAACCGGAACAAGAGAAAGAAAAGGAGCGGGAAAAGGAGCCCGAGGATAACATAGACTCAGGGAATGCGCCACGAGATTCAACAATGGATCTTAATGAATAGGAATTGGTAGCTAGGCTGCGCCAGCTACCCCAATGGCTGGTAGAAACCAATAAAAGAAAAGCTCTGGTGGCAACTATGGGCGCTCCTCTATCACTAGCCAAAATGATGACCAAAAATGCCAAGAAAAAGAAGCCCAAAAGGGCATGGGTGGTCCATACTCTCCAGACCAACCCAGCAAGCAGCACCGTTGTGGTCATCTCAACACCCCTAAAAAATACAGATGCAACGGACGCAAGGCCCGAAGATTATAATATAACAGAGGTCGAGCTGGGGAAAAGAGACAAGCAAGGAGAATTGAACTTGCTAAAAGAGGCTACCAAGGCTATAGAGGCCTGGTATGCAAAAACGGGTCAGAAGTTACAAGAGGAAAGAGAGACAAACACCAATCTCCTCATACTCTTGGCAGAACTAACATGGCCCTTGGCTGAAGTTCACCCCAGAACCCCTTCTTCTAGATTACCGCTTGTACAAGGCGACGTGGACTCACTGCGCATGATGAAGAAAAAGGCACAAGAACTAGATGGGTGGGAAGTCAAGAAAATAATGGTGATGAGAGAATTCCTAGCGGCATCCCTCCTAGACTTTTACAGGGTAGATCTCACCCTTAGCCACGCAAGAAGCTCCACTCAGGTATGGGAGTTAGACTTGGAAAAATATGAAAAATGGAAGGCCGGGTTGGAAGAGATCTGCAATATTGTTGAGGAGGTTGCCATAGAGTCTGGCATTTTGGGAGAAGAATCATATGATTCCCTCTAGGTCCTGTACTCCAAACTTGCCCTCAAAATTGAGGCTTGCAAGGAACTGGTTAAGACCTTAAAGGAAAAGCTAGCAGGTGCCCAATATCCCTTGGGTTTATTTCAGGCATTCGTGGTTGGGGTTTTACAATTTGATCCCCTCACCACCAGAACATGTACCCCAGAGGATTATGTCCTCGACAAGTTTGATGAAAGGATAGAATCCCTGTATCCACTGGGTGGAGATTTTGATCAAGGCAGGTTTTCCCAGTTGTCAAAGACCATGATTCGGTCTCATGACACCATTAAGATGGTGAACAAGTTCCGAAGTAGGGCCAAAGAGGTTGAGGAGGCAATGGAGGCTTTCTATAGCAGATGGGATAGCATCTAGAGCATAGATGAAGAGAGCATTAGCCAAGTGTTAGAGGCTTGGGAGAAAATATAAGTCAATAAAGTTCTCCAGATATGGGAGAATTTAGCCCGACATCATATTTTGTATTTTTTTTATTCTTTTGGAATGCAAATTCCTGGATCCCAGAGTTTTAGGTCCCACATTTTTTAATTCTTTATGTGACCCATATCTTGGTTCCCAATGCCGACCGGTCACTTTTAAGATAGTAATAAAGGTTGTTAGAAGATGGGGAACTGTAACAAGGCACATCAACTTGATGGGAAGTTTTTGATAGATGGTCTTCCCAAGGCGTCACTTTCCCATTTATGAGGCAATCCCCGGGGGATTAGATTTATTCTTTCTTCTCCTGACTGTCTTCTCAAGGCTGATTCTTCCACTCCATCTTTCTTGTCTTATTCTTCTAACATGTCAGGCCTTTTCTGTCTTAAGTTCTTTTGTAGCGTGGTGTAGGTAGTACCGGCCACTGGATAATGTATTTTATTGTAAAAGTGTAAAATAAGTAAGGGTTAGGGTTAGGTAAAAAGATGTGTATAAATAATAATTCTAACCTCATTCCAAGGGTCAGAAAAGTTGATTATTTTTTAGTCCATAGTTAATAGCAAAGCAGTTTTCTCATTTCCTATTTGCAGAGCTCAATGCTCCATAGTTTTAAGCTTTCAGTAGTTAAATGCTCCCTGGTAGTTATCATTGTACCATGCACCAGTGCTTGCTGGAACGATGTTAATGAAGAAGGAAGGGTTCTCTCAATGATGTTGTTGGTACTCTATCTTTTGGGTTAACGATATTTTATGCTTTGTGTTCTTCATGTCCTTTGCTCTAATGCTTAATGTAGATTAACGACCTCCTTTCTTTTGCTACTGATGAAATATGAACTGATGGTTGTATGTTTCTTCGGTATTTAGTGTAGTGTGTTAGAGCATTGTTGATGTTTTGAATGTTTAGCATAACTATAGGTAGATGAAATACTTCTAACTCTACACCATCTTTTTAAGTTTATTTGTTAAGTAAAAGCATGCTTGGAGAAAAACCCACTCACCTGAATCCCCGGAGTTGATGAGTTGAAGATAACCAACTATCCCCCTCGAAAAATAGTCACATCTCCCAACTAAGCCCTACACTTTTGAGACTTGACCCTCACATGCTTGGAGGCCCAGGGATTCTCATTTCCTAGGATAACCTTTACAGGAAAATTTGGCCGGTACCCTAGTACCCGGTGAAAACTTACATCTATTGGCAGACCCGATCACAAAGTCTTGTCAACAGATGGCTAGTAGTAACTAGTGTTAAGTACCTTCATGGTTTTCCTTTTGGAAGAAAAATGTCCTCCATAGGGCTCATCATGAAAAACCTGTAGGATGTCATAATTTTCATCCTCTCAAATACACCTTATCAATATTTGGTTGGGCCTAGTATAGAACAAACAATCAGCAATCCATGAAAAGTTGAAAGTTTTCTCTATTAGTAACCGCTTTTCCTTTGGGGGGAAGTGTGGAGGTACCTTTTGGGAAACCTAATAGTTAGCAATATCAATGTACCAAGGAGCTTGAGCTACAATGTAGAACAGGTGGTCATCAAGGAATTTTTCATCAATGGTCATGGTTTCATCAGCATTCTTTTAGACGTGAGAGAAAATTGGCCACCACATTTGATCTGCCTAGCTTATCTATCATGGTAATATCAAACTCTTGTAGAAGCAACAACCATGTAGCTAACCTCCCTATGATTACAAGTTTTCTAGCTAGGTATTAAATGGATTCATGATCTGTATACACAAATATTTGATAACTAGTGACATAGTGGCAGAATTTGTTTAGAGAATAGATAACAGCCAATAGCTCATTTTTGGTGATTGTATAATTCAATTTAGCACCTTGCATATTTTTGCTAATGAAATAAATAGCATGTTCTATAGTACCTTCCTTTTGTCTAAGAACTATTCCAATGGCATGATCAGAGGCATCTATATGTATGTGGAGTGGGAGGGTCCAATTAGGACCTCGCAAAATAAGTGACTGAGTCTGAACAGACTTCAGCTGCAGGAAGGCTTCATCAAAGTATGATGTCCAGATAAAGTTAGAATCTTTAGTGATCAGTGAATACATAGGACTGGCCATCTTGTTGGAGTCCTTTATGAATCTTTTGTAATACCTAGTGTGACCAAGAAAGCTTCTGACATCTTTCTATTTGGCTGGGGTAGGCTAGGTTTAATTTTGGCTAGGTTTACTTGAATGCCAAGAGCATATATATAGTGACCAAGCACTACTCCTTCCTGCATCATCATAAAACACTTCTCATTTTTCAGAGATAGGTTGTGTTCTTCGCACCTAGTGAGGAATTTTTCCAGATTTTCCAGTGCTTCCTCATAATTTTTTCCATAAGTTGTAAATTCATCGATGTAGATCTTCATACAGTCATGGGAAATGTCAGCAAAAATGTTGATAATTGTTAGCTAAAAAGTAGCAGGAGCATTGCAGAGGCCAACTTGTAGAACTGAATAAGAAAAATTACCCCATGGGTAGGTGAATGTGGTCTTTTCTTGATCCTCTAGGAGAATCTAGATTTGATTATATCCATTGTACCCATCTAAGAAATAAAATTACTTCTTTCCTGCTAGAGAGTCTAGAACTTGGTCAATGAATAGAAGAGGGAAATGGTCCTTTTTAGTGGAATTGTTAAGCTCTTTGTAATCCACACACACTCTCCACTTTCCACCTTTCTTAGGAACTATGACTAGTTGGGAAAACCCACTAGTTGTCTGAGATAGGGTATATGAAACTAGATTTAAGCAGTTTTTGGAGTTCAGATTTAACTATCTCACAGAGGGAAGGGCTGACACGCCTTTGAAATTGCCTTACTGGGGGTATATCTTCCTTTAGATAGATCCTATGAGTGCAAAACTTGGGGTCTATACCTTTCATATTAGCATAATCCTAGGCAAAATTTGTAATATGGCTATTCAGTAACTTGGTCAATGATGTTTGCTGATGAGGAGTAAGTTTTCTATTAATGTTCAAGTAGTGGTCAGGGGAAACTTCCAGTTGCTTAGTGAGCTTGACCATAGATACATATGTCAATGAGGGTACTTGGATCTGATAGGGAAGCATTTGGTGAAAGAGATGCCTAGATGTAGGTGAAGATAATTGGTAATCAGTGTACAACAGCTGCAGGGAGTAGTTTTGGAAGGAACTATCCAAAGGGTCTAAGTCCGATCCATACTGTTAATGCATGATGTTGGTGGTTACTTTATCTTCCTCCTGAAGCTGCAGTAAGGGATCCCTTTTAATATGATTAATTAGGAGACTGAATTAATAACTTTAGCTTTCTCTCCTACATCTACCGATATAGGAGAGGCTAAGTCCATCTAAGGTTGAGTAGGAGGATACAAGGCCAAGGTTTTGGTGTGCTGACCATCAGAAATGGTCATTTCTCCTAACTGACAACCGATGTAGGCATTAGTGGTAGTGAGCCAAGGACGTCCCAAAATATTTGGATAGCCTCCTAGGGTATCTTTTGGCAAGAGTATCATGAAATCATTAGGGTAGGACCAAGACTCAAGGTTAACCACAATGTCCTCTACCATCCCATCAGGCTTTACAGTTGAATTGTCTACGAGCTGCAAGACAATAGGTGTATTTCAGAGGTTGGTGATACCAAGGAGTTGCATGATATCCTTGGTCGTGACAATAATGGTGGCTCCAAGATAAATCAAGGCATTTTTTTATAGCAGTCCCATTAATAATGACCTTGACAACAGGGCTTCCAAGGTCAGAATATTTTGGGATGGTAAGCTTCCCTAATATGATATCTGCCAATTTTCCCAGGACATGGACAGTCTAGGGATCCTTCTTCTTGCAGCCACAATTTTTAAAGCAAGCTTCCTTAATGGATTTTGTATAGGTGGGAACATCTTTGATTGCCTGAAAAGGGGGAATTTGGATGTTTACATTCTTTAGTTGGTCAAGGATATTGAAAGCTTCTTTGTCAGTGGTTTTCAGATTGCTATGTTGCGACCTTTGCAAAAAAGGGGGAATGGTATGTTGATTGGTTTTTGTTGGTGGTGCAGGGGCTACTAGAGTAGATAGATTCTTAGGTTGATTGGGCTCCTCAAAAGGCATTTTAGTAATTATAGGAGGCTCAGGTGCAGGCAGAGTGGTACTGGACTGTAAGTGAATATCATCAAGTTTGATGTCATAAGAAGGATATTGCATGGGATACTACGATGGGTCTATAGCATACAAATTTTTATGAGGCATAGGAGGTTGATTGTTGGGGTTTTTTTATGGCTTTGTAGGTATTTGAGTAGGCTTAGGAGGTGGGTTAGTGGATGAAGGAGGCAGCAAAAGAGCTTGTTGTTGTGGAGGCTACATAGGTGGTGGAAAAAGTCCTTGTAGTTGATTTGGCCATTGTTGGTCGCCTCACCACTGCGATTTTTGCTTCCAATTACCCTATGGTGGCTGCCACACCCCTTGAGGTTGTTTCCAACCTCCTTGAGGGTTTGGCCACTGTGGATTGGGGTAATTCTACCACTGATTCTAGGAATTTTTCCAAGGAGGATTTTAATAATTCACAGGGGGTTGAAATTGATTATTATAAAAAGGACCACTAAATGTAAGAGGTTCCTGAGGCATACCTTGTCTCTGCACCCATGGTCATTGCTAAGAGACAAAGAATAGTTTCTCATCCTCTAGTTCAATTGGTTTGTAATCAGTAGACATTTGTGTAGTCTCCATGTTAGAAACCAATTTGCATCTGCAGTCTCTCTTCTTCTATCTACAATGTGGGCAGAATTCTGCTAGTATGGCCTCTACTTCCTCATGTTTCTTCTTAGCATGCATGGTTTCCAATTGAGTGGTCATGTTGTTAATGATATCTTTCTTGAAATCATACAAGAGATTGGTTATCTCTGTCTGTGAAGCACCAACACCATTGGACTTTCCAAAGGTGGACCCATATACCCTTGCTTTCTTAATAGCATCTCTGGAGTACTTAAGGTAGATCTTTCAGATATCATCCCATGATGCCTGGGTGATATCTCTTCTAGCCATCAAGTCTAGTGCCTCTATGCATCCATCATGAATGCATCGCAAAAAGAGTAACTTCTTAGATTATTCATTAAGCTCATGTTGGGTATTCTTCTACAAACTAAACATGAACCTTGAGACATAATATTCAAGACTCTCATCCTCCTGTGTCATCTTAAAGATGTCATCCCCTTGCACATCATTTCCTTGACATTACTCCTTCTATTTCTGCAAAAATAAACCTACATTTCATCCCAATTATGGATGACATCATGTCCTAAACCCATAAACCATCATAATGTAGACTCTTTAAGTGTTGCAGGAAAAAGCTTAAGTCTGTGGGAATTAGTGGTGTAGTCATAGCTCCTACAAAGGATATCAAACTCAAAGAGAAAGGTATATGGGTTCTCTGTAACAAGGCCGTAAAATTTTGGAAGAGAAGAAGAGGGAATATTCTTAAGGTTTTTATTATCATGATGGTCGGAAATGGGAAAAGGAAATGTAATAGGATTGGACATCCTTCATGGCCGCTGAGGTGGATTTTGAGGTGGGTTTTGAGGTTGGTAGATGAATAACTGCCAAGGATTTTCTTCTTCAAGATTCTGGAATCCTAGGTTGGCAAAGACTTGATCAAATAGATTGACTTCTAGTTGATCCTTGAAGAACTAATGGAAGTCACCCTCAGAAGATGAGGATGATGAAAGGGCTTCAAGAAGCTCAACAATAGCGTCAACAAACTGGTTTTGTTCTTCAAATAGGTTACTGGATTGATTTGGCAAGTACCTTCCTCAGGTGCCTCTTCATCTATTATGCATGTAGATAGTACAGAATGATGTGAATAGCAGTTTGTTCTTTTCAAGATGAGGCTTAATCTACTTAAAGAGGGAAATGAAAGAATGAAAGAAAATCCAAGGAATGGTTGAATAAGAACTAGGCTTGGCACTATCCCTGGAAGTGGCACCAAAAATGATCACTCATTATAAAGGCTTAGAAACTAGGCATAATCCTTTAACTCAGGGATTGGACATCCCACTAAGCACTTCGTCCTCTTTATAAGAAACTCATTTAAAATGTCAAACCCAAGGATGTGTTACTTGAAATGGGCCACCAAAATATATGAACCAAGAACTTTCTCAACCAATCACTCTATTATCGCTGTAGGAAACAAATGCTGGAAAGAAACTCCTCTATGGTTGTAGGAAGTAAATGCTTTTGAAGGGAAACTATACTATTACTGCATGAAATGAATACTCAAACGAAAGTTAAGCTATTGTTGTAAAAGAAAATAATTGAAAGTAAATGATGGAAGTGAACACTGCTAGTAGAATGGAAGAGTGCACAAACTAACTACAATGCCTTAGTTACTCTGTTGTTTGGTTGCAGGAAGCGATAGTTGTCCTATGGCTTTGGCTGCAAGAGTTATTCAGCATAGGAATTTAAATGACAAAAATGTAGGGAAGTGAACTAAACTAAAATTAATCTAACTATGGATTCCTCACCAAGTGGGCCCCCTTGGTGAGTACCCAAAACACTCAATTACACAAAATTAATCTCAACACTTCATTTACTCTTTAAAATGAATAACAAAGCATAGAGATTCTCATGAACAGTAAAACAACAAAATTGAGCTATACTACAACTATCGCCTAATAATGCCCTCCTTATCACACAGGAGCGGGGATTTATTTAAAGTAAACATCTAGCTTCTAAACTCAACATGCCCTAAGAAAAGTTTAAGCTTTTATTAAAAACAACTAACAGAAAGGAAAGCTAGAAAGAAGGAAATGGAATTGATCCAGAAAAGAGGAAAGAACTACTTGGACAATAGATCTAACTTCCCACTCTCTCCTAGATTTCATCAAGGAACTTATTGCATTTTCCAAGTCTTCGCTCAACTGTTTCCACATGGATTAACCATAAACCTTCCACTACTGCTACACTAATGTTCCATCCATGTGCATATGTTGCAGGACAAAGTCAAGTGTCCAGTGCATGGACATGCTCACCTGATCAAGATGATGGTTGCTACTTTGATGTACTGCATTTAAACTGTTAGTATAAAATCATTCATGGATAATAATCATTAAACTACATATGCATTAGCTATCACTCAATCAGTTAATTCATCCATAAAACATGATCATGATTCCATAGTAATAAATAGAGCATATTCATCTAGATAAAGCATATTAAATAAGCATATGTCCATAGCATAGGTTTAGTGGTTGACTACCACATATTAGCAGTTTTAAAGCATAAAGTCTTGGAGTAAATAAGAGAAAACATGGAAAAAGACCTATCAAAAGTTCTCCTAGGGTATCTAAAGTATGGCATTAAAATGACCTATCATCAAGATTAATTAAGATAGGATCTAGAATGTGAATATAATCATCATTAATACTAACTTCTTCTAACACATCACGTATAGGTTGGTCAAAAGAAGGTAAATAATTTGAAATAATAGAGGCACAAGCTCTAGCTTTAGCTCTACACTTCTTATGATGTTCATTGGTAGATATGTTATGTTTTTATTTGTTTGAAACATGTTGAGAACTAGGAGGAACAACAACTAGTTCTGTCATAGGCTCGAGAGGAGGATTTTCAGTAGGATGAGAAGTGACATTGGGAGGTTGATTAATAGAACTAGAAGTAATTGATAAAGGAGGTATAGAAGGAGTGGAAAAAAGACCACAGTTAAGATCTATCTGAGGCATGCTTAACTTGACAATCTTGAGATTTTTATAGGCTTGATAGGAATAAAAAATGTTATCAGGGTGAGGAGGACATGAATTAGGTAATGAAGGACAAAAGAAATCAAGAGTAGCACAATCTCTAGGCCTAGAAGGTTGATACAAACTATGATTAATCATTTTCACTTCTCCATTATGAATGAACTTAATACGCTTATGAATAGGAGAAGAAATGACATTCATGGTAATTAACCAAGGCAAACCAAATTTGACTTGAAACTGATCAAAAGTAGGAACGACACTGAAGGTAGTATCTACAAATTTACCACAAAGTTCAATAGGCAAGTTAATAGAACCAAGTAAAGGATAGAGAAAACCATTATTAGTTTGGATCCATGCATCAAATGTATCATAACAATCATGTTGTAGGTTTTTCATAAAAATATTTTCCTTATTAATGACATTTATTAAAGATTTGGGATAAACAAGACAACCACATCTACGTATCTTAGCAATCCTAGCATAAATATAAAGGGGAGCATCGAGAACCTTAATAGTCTCAGAATCATCAAAGGTGATTGAGAGTTCCCTAGGTCATTTATCCCTAGTTTTTTTCTGAGGTTTAAGTGGAACTTAAAGTTGAGATTGAAGTGGAGGAACTTTAATAAGAGGTTGAGATTGAGGCTGGGGTGGAGATATAGGTTGAGATAAAACAACATGCTCCAAATGATTGACAATATGATTGAGATCATCCATCTTTGAATCATAAACAATATCCACAACAGATGGTTGAACAATAGTATTAGTATCATGTGTAGGTAAAGTATTTGTATAAATTTGAAGGTTTTGATTAGGAGGAGAGAGAGAGGAGAGAGAGATTTATTCCCACTACCATCAAAATTATCAAGAGATAAAGCATTAGAATCAATTAAGTCTTGAACCTTATGCTTTCTAGAATAACATTTCTTAGTATCATGGCCATTATGTCGATGGTATTAAAAAAAAGCTTTAGGATCAAAGTATTTTGATGCGATCATAGTATGAAGAAGAGGTTGAATAGGAGGAAAAGTAATCATATTAGAAATTAACAACCTACTCATAATAAAATGTAAATATTTAGAGAGAGGAGTAAACATATGATTTATATGGAAAGTAGTGGATGCAGAAGTGACATTGTTGGATGCAACAACATCTTGAACAGTGACTGCATTCACCTGTTTATTTAGCTTGACATAGTTGTTGGGTTTCAAAAAATTATTAGGATTAGGAGCAGCATCACTCTTATCAACTGGAAAAGGAGTCATTGGATTTTTTCTCTCAAATTGACTCACTTGTAATTGATAATGATGAAGTGTTGCACAAAGTTTCACAAAGTTGTTGAAAATAGGTAAATTCAATAAGAAAAATCATATCTCTAATATCCTTTTGTAAATTTGAATTAAACATATGTTGAATATCAAAATCAGGAAGACGATAAGAAATCTGAGCATACAAATGCTTAAATCTACCAATAAAATTAGTCAAATTTTCCTTAGTGTTTTGTTTACAATGCATTAAATCAGTTAAGGAAACTTGCAGACCATTGTTATTTTGAAATTGTTGGATAAAAGTATTATCAAGTTTAGGAAAAGAATCAATAGAATAAGGAGGTAAAGAACAATACCATTGCAAGGCCTTATCACAAAAATTTCTAGCAAACAACTTGGATAAAATCCTATGGTCATGAGCATAATCACTACAAAGGATTTGAAATATTTTAATGTGAGTGACAGGATCTCCTTTACCATTGTAATTCTCAAGATGAGGCATATCATCTTGCCGAGGGACAATAGTGCAAATAATGTCTAAGGATAAAGGACTACCCATGTCACATGTAGGAATGCTAAACTTGGATTGGGTTAAGGACACAATTTGTTGTTGTAAAGATGACATAGTTTGAGCCAAACTAATGATTGTGGAATCATTAGAAGAAATGGGTGGCATAGAAACATTAAGATCATTATGAAAAGTGTAGGAAGTGGAAAGAATGGAAGACACAACTGCTGGAACACTTTGAACCAAAGTTGGGAGAGGATTGGAATAAGTAAAAGGTACACTATGATATGAAGGTTGTGAGGTAGGTAGAGACACTGGTAGAACACTCATAGGAATAGATGGAATTGGAAGAGATGTAGTGATAAAATTTGGAGTGTCAGTAGGAATGCTAGGTAAAGGAATGGAAGAAGGTTCCCCACTAGTGACAGGAGGAGTGAATCCTAGATCTTGAGCCTCTTGAGCTAAAGGTTTAACATTTAAATGCACAAGATGAGTGATAATACGCAAGAGATTAACACCTTCATCACTATCATGTAGGAATTTCTTAAGATCCTCTATAACTTGGATAGAATATTGATTATGGTTTTCTTGAATAAGACAATTTCTCATTTTATCAAGTTTGGTTGAAAGTTTTTGGACTTGTTCAGGAGGAACTCTTAAAGCATCATCCTCATCATGAGATGAGTGAGAAGACTTATGCTCCGTAGAAGGATTGGAATCATGAGTGGTCAAATTTTCATTGGGGATCCTAAGGAAAGGAGATGAAGGCTCGGGATCAAAGGAACCCATAATTATATGGCTTCTTCTAACCGTGATATGATAAGTAGGACTAGAAGTAGTAAAGATCATGCACCAATTCAATGTAGATGAACTAATTTAGGAAACATGAGATTTTCAAGTTTATTTTTTGAAATGTAAATGCAAGAACATAAAAGAGAGATAATCTAGTATGCATGCAAGATCTAACATAAAAATTTAAAATCTAACACCAAAAAGAAACAGTTTTCTATCGCAGGTTCACTAAAATGTAAAGAATAAAATATATGTGGATGTTGTTGTAGAGAGAGATGTAATGGATATGTGTAATGGGATGTATATTGAATGTGTTTATGATGTGTGAGGAAGATAAAATGCTCCTTTTAACCTCAAATACACAAAGGAAGGATCCAAATTGATTAACCCCAATGAAAGGATCAATGCATAAATGAATCAATTGATTGGAAGTGAGAATAAAGAGGAAAACCCTAGATTCTCATTTTATAGAAGAGAGTGTGTAATGGATTTAGGAAGATTAAAACTTTAATTGAAATTAATTGAAGACAAGTACTAACCTTCAATTGCAATAGATCTGAAGAATGTTGTTTTCTGATGTTTGTGTTGAGTTTTGAGAATTTCTGCAACCGAATCTCGAACATAAATGCAGAGCGAAGAAAACCAAAAAATATTTTCTAGATCTGGCTCAGTTCCAATTTTGACCCAAAAATGAATGTCACATTTGACCTAAAATTTCTGATTCTGACCCAAAATCTCTGATTCTAACCTACAGAGTCTGACAGAAAATCTATTTCTGGATCTCGATAGTTTGCTGAAAAGGGTATATAAATCTACACTCTAATTCATTGTTTTGAACCTGTCCCTACAAGAAAAATGGTTTTTTTATATGGGGGAAGGGGTTTGCCTTGGTTTTGGAATTAACCTTATAATATAATTGAAATTGCATAGATAAACAAAGTAAATAAACAAGTTCACCTTGCTTGTATAGAAACCCTTATGATGGATTCAAATCCTTGGTTCCACAAGTATATATGCACCAAATGGATGTAGAATGTAGAATGTTGGATGTAGGATATCTCAATTAAATTTCTTGTAGATATTCAACACCAATCTTGAATGGATCTTGGAATAGGAAGAGGCTTGGAGCAATGTGGATGGAGAAATCTTCAACAAGAGAGCTCCATAGAGCTTGAATCCTTCAATGGCTACCAATGGATCTCCTTGATGAATTGAGTGCTTGAAGTGGCTTGGATACTTGAATGCTTTAATAGATATTTATCTTGCTTCAAATCTTTCTTCTTAGCCTATCCTTCACACTTATATTTCACTTCTTCAAGTCTTAGATGATTGTAACTTATGCTTGGTTAGAGAAAATGATAGGAGAAAGCTTCATTATATACCAATCTAGGGCACAATCTTCTAAAGAGGCCTACATAGGAGAATTAAATTCCAATTAGACCTATACCCCTAGAAGAGGACCTATATTAAATATAATTTCAAGATTCATTGCCCCGAAGACTAAAACAGCCAACCCAGAAGCGGGAATTAAATCTTTCCAAAGCCCAACATCTAGAAACCCTAGAAACTTGAAATTTGGACCCTGGGTCAAAATTGAGGATGATTCTTACCTTGGTCAGGGTCTAGGTCGACCTTGACCTAGAAGGGTCAATTTTGACCCTAATTTTAAAATATCAGGTTTGTCGTTTAGGATGCCAAAAATAGGCTGGAGAAAAGTGGGAAA